>WOVY01006212.1:0-140968 GCA_013436015.1 Rhipicephalus annulatus | reverse complement strand
GACACCATAGTCAAGCGTTTGTCGACCCTTATACGCTCGCAACCGCTGCTAATGAGGAGCGCCTCATCGCGTCATAGCGCGCACTTCGTTTCGATAAAAACGAAGTGCTCGTACGCTACGGTTTAAGCTGGCTCGCGGTCTTGCATCGAATCATGAGCTACTTTTTAGGCAGCAGTGAGAGCTGTTGCGCTTAGTAAGCCTTCGATGTGCCCGCAACTAATCATTTTACCCAACTCGTAATGTTTGTCTCGAAAAAAAAATTAAATGAAAATGTGGTATGCCAGTTAATCCCTGATTGCTTCGCGTTAAGTCGAACCGCACATTGCGTAAGATGTGCCGAAATTTTATTTTCTGGGTGTGGTTTGATAGCTGTAGAAAACTGAACCACCCCCTCCTTCGCTTGTGGGTATACTCTGAACCTATTGCGAAGTCACTAAGGATTATCGACTCGTTCGCAGGGCAATTTGCCTTGCCCACTGACACCTATCAAGTCCACAATCAGTTACGCTTAGGTTACTGCAAACGCAAAACATATTCCAGGCTTTCGATTCTATAGCCGCAACTTTAATGGAGGTCTCCTTTAGTGTTCCGAGTGCGGCGGATGCAGCTACATTAACCACATGCTCTGGGAAGGCCCCTCATTAATGCACCAATGATAAAAAGATCTCGCAGAGTGCTTTTTATTCACTGCTCAGCGACACGATTGGTCTCAACAACTCCAAGCAGTCAGCGGGAATTGTATGAGGCAGCGCTAGGACGAATAAACGAACGGGAAAAGACACGACGAGTATTTTCTCGTTCGTGTATTCGTCCTGACGTTGCCTCAGGATAATTTACTATGTACCCTAACCATCTAGTCCACCCTTTCCGTTATCCGCAGGCCACGACACGGCGGTGAGGCTTGGCCGACCCGTCCCGACGTGGGGGTGGCCCATTGTCCTCTTCTATGAAAACGGGGGATGACTTCTTGAGGACCTCAGAGAAGTCTAGTACCTACCAACCTACCTTCGCTGAGTCAAATTCACGTTAACACACGCACACGCACGCACACACACACACACACACACACACACACACACACATACATACACTACATACTGTTATGCCTGCGAGTCCACAACGAACATCCATGCCTCTGAAAAAGGCAATCTGTCAAGGTCAGCCCGCGAGCCCACCTGACGCGAACAAACTCAATGGCGTCAACACGCGACGGTGCCTTTCTGGCGCGCACGTGCAGTGAGTCACCTCAGCAAGCGAGCCCGTCGAGTAAACAACCGGCGCCTTCTGTCTGGCGGGTCTGACCGCAATGCGCGGCGACGTCACTCATCCTTGGGTGCAGCCCCTACAGCGCAGCCTCTCCAGATTCGGTGAGAAAGAATGACGTGGCCCAGCGGTGACCCCCATTGGAGGAGTCTGACCTCATGACCAGCGGCGCTTCTGGTTGGACGTTTGGGTGGGACCGGTGCATATAAAGAAGCCCTGCGGCGGCGTCGCGAGCAGAACTTTTGGAGAGCAGACATGTGTGTCGCAGTTGAGCTATGTGTTAGTAGGAGTCCTATGTGAGGAGCAGACATGCGTGTCAGAGAAGAGAGCTATGTGATAGAGAGTTGAGCTATGTGTTAGGCAGACCCATTTAAGAGCAGATCTATGTGTTAGAGAGGAGAGCTCAGCTCTTCGGGTCTCTAAGCTGTCGGCCCTCAGTGCCGTATTTGTAAACGCCTCTGTATATATGCTGTACATAAACCTTGTTTTACTCACCATCGTCTCGTCCGCTCGCCTATCAGCTCTGCGCAGAAGCAGTCGCGAGCTGAGAAACCTACGCTAACCAAATGGCTGGTGACCTTCCCGACGGAGTTCGAAGCAATGGCGCCTTCGGGACCGTGTTGGCGTCGCCGTCTTCGCAACAGTGGTTGCAGCGGTGAGATTTCGAGGCGCCCTTCGTAACGTCGTCGGAGGTGCGCTTCGCAGCAGTGGTGGCAGCGGTGGGATTCGTAGCGCCCTTCGTAACGTCGTCGGAGGGTTCGTTTTCGCAACAGTGGTTGGCAGCTGCGGGATCGGCAGGCGTCAGCGACATCGATGCGGTGATGTGCCTGATGTTTTCCCCTCAGTTCACCAGACAACTCTAGCTCAGGTATAGTAGTTTAGAGAAGGGCTTGTGTGAAGCATTACAGTAAGCTTTGATCGTTTCAAGCAAAGTCGAACTGCTTTGAAACCAAAGTTAATTGCGGAGGGGTTTAAACACGGGAGTGTTACAAATTGCTTGCGCGTCTTGCTAGTAGACTTATAGTGAGTACGGCAAGTAGATTCTAACAGGGCAAACAGCAAGAGGCTAGTGTGAACGATGGAGACCTTCAAGTGAAGGAATCATCGAAATTTGTGAGGAGCTCGGCATTACTTTGGGCCGTGCGAAACGAAAGCAAGCGATCCTTGAGATCATGAGAGATGGAGTGTCGGCTGAGGAAGTCGATGAGGCCTGGGAGGATATCAAAGCACGCCGCGCTTTCCCGATCGTTTTCGTTGTCTTTTCTCCAACAACTCAGAGCAGCTTCTGAAAGAGCAGGGCAAATCGTTCTTCCCCAACTTAGCGTACATGGCCCTCACGCGATCGCAAGCGCGGAAGCTTTCGCAGGAGCTTGATCTTGTTCAATTGCGGTGAACTCTCAAGTGACCTTGTCGGCGGGTCGACGGAACCTCAGAGAGGAAATTCCCGCGTGAGTCACGTGAGCAGTCACACGAGCGGCCCGTCGCCGAAGCGACCGGCGTGGTTTCCGTAGCAAGGGGAGACGACATGGCGCCATTCAGTCAGAGCGAGAGGGTTGCAACACTCTCGACTGTAGCGGAAAGTTGGGGTGAGCTGTCGAGGGTTGGATCGAGAGACGCTCATTGGAAAGCAGCGTGAGGACCCCTCTAATAAAGCGCTAGTGGAAAGCCACATGAAAGCTGCACAAGTGTTGTCGAAGGAGTACTACGACAAATCGGCGAAAGAAGCGCGCTTTTGTTGAAGTAGGAAGTCAGGTAATGCTGCTGTGGCAGTCCAAAAAGAACAAAGCTTGAGGTTCATTGGGAAGGGCCCGCCAAAGTAATATCGAAGCTTTCCGATACGAATATGAAGTGAAATTAGGAAGGACGGTCCGAACAAAATTTCCCACATTAACTTGAGGAAACCATACGTTCAACGTCAAGCGGTCGTAAACTTACTTTTAAGTGCTTCAGAGGAAGAGGGGAGCGGAAGTTTTGAGTTCTAGTGATGTAATCGAAAGGGGATCGGAGGTAACCTTGGAGCAGTGAACCTAGAACCTAGGTTAAGTGAAGTCCAGAAGGAGGACCTGAGAAAGATTGTTTTGGTGTTTGAAGAAGTTTTTCGGACTGTCACGGAAACACGACGGTGATCGAACACGATACCGAGCTAATGTGAGGAGCCAATCCCTAGCAAGCCGTATCGTTTTTCTCCTGTAGAACGTCGCAAGTATGAGCAGCTGTTGGTACCGCATAGGTATCGTCGCCTAAAAGTGACCGGTTACTGAGATGGAGCGTGATACTCCGACAGCTCAACATTGACGTTCGCTAAAGAAAAAAGGAAAGCTAACGCTAATGCAGGTGCATTGAGCAGTGCGTTCTAGCTAGTACCTTCTCAACCTTTCGGTTTCTCGCTGGCGATTCGGGGCGAAATTTTGACCTCATCACGACCTGAGCTGAGTGCTCTCGTCCAGAGTGAGCTCAAGGAGCCAACTTATGTTCTATTCTGTTTCGTTACGTTGTTGTACGTGTAAAACAAATTGAGCTCTCATTTTAACAGTCTTGTGTCCCACATGTGCCTCTTGATGTAGAGGGAACTAAATTCCGATAGACACGTAGCTGGTATCTGTGTACTATACTTTGTCTGGTGTTCTGTCGGGTGACCGAGGGCACTTGCTTGTGTCGTGTGTTGTCTGTTGTCGAACCGTTCTTGACAAGTTGCAGAACCAACGACAAGTGCTGAAACCAAAAGATCGTGAGACGAGCGAAGCTGGTCGACAAGTTGTGGCGACAAGCCAGTGAAGCTGGGATCCGTCCTCAAGAATGAAATGTGTTCCCGGAACGGAGTCTGGAGCTGCATTCTCCCCATGGCCCTGGAGGCAAACCTGGAGGGACCTGGCGAAACGAGCGCGCCCTGACATCCGAGCCATGTGGAAGAAGCTCGTCTTTCCGGCGCATTGTCTGGCGGCGGGGGTGCTGTTATGCCTGTGAGTCCCCAACGAACGTCCATGCCTCTGAAAAAGGCAATCTGTGTCAAGGCCAGCCCGCGAGCCCGCCTGACGCGAACAACTCAACGGCGTCAACACGCGACAGCACCTTTCTGGCGCGCACGTGCAGTGAGTCAACCTCAGCAAGCGAGCCCGTCGAGTAAACAACCGGCGCCTTCCTGTCTGGCGGGTCTGACGCAATGCGCAGCGACGTCACTCGTTGTGGGGTGCAGCCACCTGCAGCACAGCCTCTCCAGATTCAGTGAGAAAGAATGACGCGGCCCAGCGGGCGACCCCCATTGGAGGCGTCTGACCTCACGACCAGCGGCGCTTTTGGTTGGACATTTAGGTTGGACCCGGTGCATATAAACGAAGCCCTGCGGCGCGTCGCGAGCAGAACTTTTGGAGAGCAGACATGTGTGTCGCAGTTGAGCTATGTGTTAGTAGCAGTCCTATGTGAGGAGCAGACATGCGTGTCAGAGAAGAGAGCTATGTGATAGAGAGTTGAGCTATGTGTTAGCAGAACCCATTTAAGAGCAGACCTATGTGTTAGAGAGGAGAGCTCGGCTCTTCGGTCTCTAAGCTGTCGGCCCCAGTGCCGTATTTGTAACGCCTCTGTATATATGCTGTACATAAACCTTGTTTTACTCACCATCGTCTCGTCCGCTCGTCTATCAGCTCTAGCGCAGAAGCAGTCGCGAGCTGACGAAACCTACGCTACCAAACGGCTGGTGACCTTCCCGGCGGAGTTCGAAGCAGTGGCGCCTTCGGGACCGTGTTGGCGTCGCCGTCTTTCGTAACAGTGGTTGCAAGCGGTGAGCTTTCGAGGCCGCCCTTCGTAAACGTCGTTGGAGGTGCGCTTCGCAACAATACATACATACAACACACACACCACACACACCCACACACACACACCACACACACAACACACATCACACACTAACACACCACACACATACAGTACATACATACATACATACATACATACATACAGACATACATACATACATACATACATACATACATACATACATACATACATACATACATACTACATACATACATACATACATACATACATACATACATGCATACATGCCTGCATACATACATACATACATACATACATAACATCCATACATACATACATACATACATACATACATACATACAGACAGACAGACCGACAGACGACAGACAGAAAACAACAATATGGGCGCCATGGACTGAATATACAGGGCATAGTGCCAGTACAGCATGTTGTTTTTCTCTTTTGCCTCTAGAACTCTATATAGAAAGAATAGTTACCTAGCTAGATTAACCAACAGGTTTCTAGAAGTGAGACTGCATTATAAAAAACTCCCGCTTTTTTTTCATCAACGTACCGGAACAACGAGAGTATGAATGGGAGCGCAGTACGCAATCAGGCTGCGTCTCACGCAACTGTGAACCGAGCAAGCGAAACCGTGCTCAGCATTCGAACGTCAGCCACGCCTGCTACAAGTCGCGACGCATTTGGCAGACGACGTATGTCGGGAGTCCGAAATAAGAACATGTCCTCGCTGGACGTACCACAAAATCCACCGTGACTTGCACTCATTTCAGAAGCTATATGTGCCCTAGAAAGGCAACAAACCGACCGGCTTCGAGAGACATTTTTTTTTTCTTCGATATAAATCACATATTGTTCACGTCAAAAGAGACGGCCTCGGAACCATTCAAAGACATTTTCTAGCAGGGAGAAATGCGATACGGCCGTGACAGAAACAAAAACTGCACTTGGAGTCACAGCGCACGTTTCGACATCTACGGAACACAATTTCTGCATTGCAGTCACACTCTGTAACACATCGCGTCGTGTCTACAAATCAACAAGTCGGTCTCTGACTTGTATTTTATTAGGTTGGTCCCGGGTAATATATTATGACCCAAAGTACATGAAAAGATACTCCATTTATTTCCTACTAGCTCACGTACTGAATTTCAAGGTAATGCAGTACTTAAAATCTTATTGTAGGAGTTATTATTTCATCCGCACACAACATTACCGTGCAAGCCTCACTTTAAAAAGAAATATGTTGCTGTGTTATGTTTGTTACCTAAAGTGAAAAGCAAAGTAAATAACGTGGTGGTCACCTGTGCTACTCTGAGGTACGACCCCCGTTTCAGAGGGAAAGCTACCTATCATCTCATCATCATCGAGTGGGAGGAGGAGGAGGAGGAAAGCAAGAAGCAGAATAATCGCTATTGAGATTTCTTAGTTCAAAGCAAAAGAATCCCTTTAGTTTGTTTATTATTACTTTGTCAAGCTGTTTTATGAGTATACTTTTTACAAGCGGCACAAAATTGTGAATGCATCAGTGTCAAGTGTTAAAGCAGTATTAAGTCGAAAAAGTCAGTATTAAAATAGTTCGTTGTGTTAATGTAGCGTTAATACTTGCTAATGAACCCACAACAAGTTGCTCAAGCTCCGACTTACGATTCACAAAACATTAGGCGGCCCTAACGCTTCGCCTTATGGGCTGAACGTGATAGCAACATCCTGTTGCTAGTGCGTACTTCAAACACTTAGTGCATGAAGCCCTTCCGAATTTCCTATGCACAAGCTGCGTGGTCTTAAGGGAATAGGTGCAGTAGCGTGTGTGCCTTTTGTAGTGGGGTGCCGCCTTTCAACCACGGAGCCATTTTGATAATCACGTATTCTGACACCCGTCGGCAATGGACGCTTGTACCACGAATTATTACTGCTATATTTTATGTTGCATCGTGAAGCATGTATACAGGACGCGTTTGTTTCTGAAGCATGAAAGCTATTTTCATTGCGTTTCCAAGCAGAGGAAGTTCCCACTTTTTTCGCAAGCAGAAGCACGGCCGTGTGCATGGTAGTCCATTCGCTTGCCACGCAAACGACCAGGGTTCGATACCCACTTTGACCCAAACAACCCTGGTTTGGTCCCTACTCGGCTCTAGGATTTTTTCTCATTAATTCATTTAATTTGTGTCGTCCTCGATTTATCAATCACGCATAGATGATGATTTTTCGCTCACAACCAACGGCGCCAATGCCGTAATTTCTGCGAAACGAGCTCTTTAACGCTGTCGCGTTAGCTTTACTGGAAGCGTACCCAAGTGCCGTATACTCCTCCCGGAGGCATCTGTCAGCTTATTATCTACTTCCTTTTACATTCTCTTTTTCTCTGCTTCCCTCTTTCCTCTCCATCATTCCTGTGTTTGTTATGTAATTGAATCTTAAATTACAACAAAATAACTTTCAACGGGAACAAAGCCACGAACAAGACGTCCCAGACACCACTGAGGCCCTTTTTTAGCTCTCAGTATTCTTTGCCCACTCCAAAGAGTACAAACTAAACCGCCTGAAAACAAAAATTCTATAGTACAAGGACAAAGAATTGTTTTCCTCAACTCACCTATACAAAAATGGAAGCTAACTGATTGCAGATACGTCAGGCAGATACGTTTAACACATACGTCAGGTAGATGTAAATCCGTGTTTACCTTATCCAAGAACCCTTTCCCAGTTTATGGCGAGAAGTAATGTCGACTATTGTATTCGTGTCTTTCTGACATTTCTTTGAGCGATTTTTGTCAACTTCTATACTGTCCTTACGAACGAAGCTCGCGCTGGTTGGTTAATTAAAAAACTTTTTTTTCAAAACTCCTAAACCCACCCCTTGTGGTAAATGTTTGTTCGTTCTCAAAAACGAATGCGAAGCAGTAGAAATATCGGGACATAAGGTAGCCCCAGTATCTCGAAAGTAAAGGCGCCGGAACGTCTTATATTTGGAATAATATAATAACGTATTAGCGTATATCCTGCTTCGCGTAAAATTGTGAATGCTCATTCGCTTAGCCTCAGTATAACACAAAAGATTGGGAGCTTCATTTTTGCGTTCATTTGAATTGTGTACACAAGCAAACAAATTTGAAATGTGAACTTAATGGTGGCTCACTCGACAGTGCCATAGTGCGATCATGAACTCACATTACAAGCGACTCAGCACTAGCGACAATGGGCGCCATTGTTGCGTATATACATCCTCGGCAGATATACACTATTTAATGAAACATTTCAGTTCCAAAAGCTTAGATGAGTATTTTGACGCCGGTCAAGATGTTCACATTGCGCAATTTTTCTGAGACCTAGACGTTAACTTCGCGAATTAAAGTCATGGCATTTGACGCATGCACTCTCCTCAATCTAAAGTACCCCCATGCCCCAAGACCTCCAGTGCGCCATTTCGGGTGCTGACCTTGCGACACCGTAATCCAGTCGCATTATTCATGGCAGATAACGCGCGCATCTGCAAAATACGGTCGTCTTAAAATAGCATTGTCGGGGTGGAAATATATGCGTGACCCATCTCAGCAGCACAGTGCTTATCTGTTCAGTTTGCGGACATACAAACACCAAGCTGAGTAGGCAGGCATCGAGAAACACGTTGCGGAATACACATATTGCGGAATACGCAGCCTTTTCCTGGCGCACATAGATGCTTTCCTTTGGCGTGGACTGCATATCTAATCACTAACCCTGCTCAATGTGGCAGGAAGGTAGATAAATTACCCGAAAGACAAGGCAACATGGCTGGTCTCGAGAGCATTATACGAATGGTGTCATCTGTCGCCGTGTGGTCCTCGGTGCCACTGTCAGTGAGCGAAATCTTCCCTCGCAAACTGCGGTGGCTACAGTGACTATTCAGCTGTCCAAAGTAGGCTATAGCTATTGCGCTGGCATATCAGAACAATCGCTGGCGAAGCATAGTCTTACTGCGTGCAAATGACGCCTTGAGAGGCTTCCTAATTGAATTTCTTCTGCTTTCTGCTTTCTTGATAACAAGCCTACTGTGCTGTCTTTCAGAAGAAGAAAAGTATTCAGATGTGCCTGTCTTATCGTCTAAATGGAGGCAAGCAAAACTTGGAATGTGCGTGCCTCATGCACTGCTTTTCTTTCTTTCTTCCTTTCTTTCTTTCCTTCTTTCTTTCTCTCTTTTTTCTTTCTTCCTTATTCCTTTCGTTCGTTCCTTCTTTCTCTTCTTCTCTCGTTCTTTCTTTTTTCGCCTTTCCTTCACTGCTGCTTTATTTTCTTCCTTCTTTTTTTAACACGAAAGTGGTTTATGTCGGGGTCCACTAAGACTTCAGTGACGTATTTCCGTCACGGATGTGACGTTGAAAAATAACGCTACCAAACGAGCAGGAAAAGACATTTAAATAATGGTTTTTCCACCAGGCGTCGAACGTCTGACTTCACGGGAAACAACGAAAAGTTCCCTGTGCCCTAACGACTGAGTTTTTCTGGTAATTGCTAGCCTCTGTATGAGCACGCCTTATGTCTTTCACACGTTATCTCTCGATCTATGAAGTATCGCCTGTCTTTAAACCGAGCTACTGCACCCGCAACCTCCCCTCCCACCTCTCGTTTTTCGGACCACCAGTTTAGAAAGGCCACGAACATCACGCGTGTTATCAGTGTGACATGGTATTCTTTATAGGCACGTGGCGCGAAACGAGTTGTATGGCCGGCACCTGCACGGTGGCCGTTTGGGATAGCATATAGATAAGGTTTGGACACTTTGGAGAGCATATGGAGGAGACTGTTGCAACTTTTTCTATATTAAGGGATGTTAGGTGAAGCGGGGTGGTGCTGCCATCTGTGACTGCTCAAGAAACGTAATGCGGTGTGACGCAGTTGAAGCATTGCGTCCGAGATGGCACTCAGGCGGGCAGCCGTTGTTCAGGGGAGGACACTAACCGGTGTACCCTCCCAATACAAAAGGGAATCTCACAGTAATCATCATCATCATCATAATCATCTTGGAGGCCATGGTTAATAGCAGTGAAAGACCCTGACTGAGCGAGCCTATTTTGTTCTTGGCCTTTCGCTTCGTGTTAGCGCGTAATAGCTCGTTGTTGAAGTCGTGCATCTTCCACAAGCAACAACGATGCCTCACTACCGACTTCTTCGAGTGTGATGGCCCCTCTTTATTCAATAAAACTGCTGCAGTAATAACTGCAGCAAGGCATCATTGTCGACGGGCGAATGTCTTGCCTTGGTCGAGCGACTGGGCCGTAACGCCGAAGCGCGCTCGCGGCTCACGCTATGAACCTCTGCGTCTCCCGTTCGGGAATGCGTGAGCACTGGCAAAGATCTCAGAAGCGCACACCCTGCTGTTTCTCTCCACAACGTGTGATCTGTTACGATCAACGTGGCTGTGTCCGCATCAAACGGTGCTACAGCCGCGAAACGCCTGCGGAAATTGCACTAGCTCTCACACATCACTACGCAATAAGCACTATCTCTACGCTATTATAAAAAAGTTAGTAAAACGCTAGTAACCACGATCAAAATGTGAGTAAAAGCGGCTGTTTCTCAACTTTCTCGGCCGTTACTGACCTTTTACGACTATTTTACTAGCCAGGTTAGCAAACACTTGAAGGTTGCAACGGTTACTACGTTTTGCGCACTGTTAGTAACTTTTCGTCATGCACGCATATAATGAACTTGCTAAACAAGCTTTAGAGGTTATTACTACGAGCGTCTAACAACCTATTCAGTAGCACGAGGATGCATTCAATTTCATTGAGGCAATACATATAAGCTTGCTACCCAGATGTCTTGTATATTAGGCTGTGTTGAAGCGGTATTACACAAAATAGACACAACTAATCGGTTTTCTTAATATGCTTGCTAAACATCCTACACTACGTTACCTCGCGCACCTAGAAAAACTGTACGTTGTACAAATGAAGGTGCCAAACTTAGAATTATACATCCTACAGCATAGCCACCCACCGGCACCAGCTGCAGTCCCCAAAGTTACGGCTATAAATACTCCCTGAACCGCTTAAGAACCGTACTTGTCAAGTGAACCTGTGTGTGTGTGCTCTTGTCCTTTATGACATTATGTGCGTAATTACTCAGTGATATATTGAAATGTTGATGCTCCCGAATATAGGAGCGTTATAATTGATTGAAATGTGGGGTTTAACGTTCCAAAACCACCATATTATTATGAGGATTATGAGAGAGGAGGGTTATAAAACGGGGGATTTGTGAAACAAAATGTTCGCGTATAGTAAATTTTATTCTTGTTAGCAACCATTACTACCTACGTTAGCAACATTAGTGTGCTATTTACACTGGTTATTTACAGTGGCTGTAATACCAGTCACTAACCTCCCCGTTACTAACCTCATTCAGTAACCAGTTATTGACATATGTGACAAGCAGTTAGTAAACTGAAGTTACAACCTTTATTTAAGAGTGTATGAAGGCACCGTTTCCCTTTCGTGTTATACCGTCCCCTATGACGGCATTTTTTATTTCTTCTTCCTTCTTTACTTCTCAATTATTTACTCAATTATTATTCATTTATTTACTTACTTGCGGCTTTCTTTCTAATTTCGCCATGCTTCCTCCTAGCTACTCCACCCTCCATGCGAAGAACCTGACCACCATCCACAAGCTCACTCTTTCTCACCCAGTTTTCCTGGTAAAATTTATCCTCCGTTTTAAGGCTTGTAAAATGAGCAAGAAAAAAGCGTTGACTCTCATTTTATTTTCTATACAGGCCGAAATTCGCTCCTCATATAAGCAAGGGCCCTTGGCTTTTGTGTTAACTCGAGACAAGCCATTCGTGTCTGAACTGCCCATTAATAACATTGACGCAAACTTGAGTTAAATGATGCATCTGGAAGGCTGTAATTAAGAATCAATTATGACTATGCGTTTAATGAGGCAATATGGACCTCAACCTCTCCACAGCAAAACAGAACAGAACAGAAAAGGCATATAGATTTGAGACCATGGTACGCCCACGAAGAATTTTCGCATAAAAAACAAGTGTGCTTCTCAGTCGATGAGCTGCTAATTAACAAGCGTGCACAGCATTTTTACCGGCCACATGCTGCGAAAATTTTAATGAGCAGTCTGAGTCGTTATCGCAGAAAAGAGGCTTCCCTAATTGCTTATTCAGTCATTGCACAATAATTATTCCAGTACACCCAAGTCAAATACGGTTATTTATGGAAAGGATAAAAGTAATGCTTGTAGAAGATGACGTTATCGAAGTTCGTCGTGTTTGTATGTACATTCAGCCGAGTTATGGGCCTTTTATCAGCTGTGCGCTGCCCTTTTGACAAACTACGTCCAGAATGGTAGCACTGTTCTTGTGGCTGGTGTTTTGGCTGATCGAAGCGTTTTGAGAAGCGATACGACAAAAAGAGATTCGATGTGAAAGTCCTGAGCTTCAGGCTGCAGCAGCTGGAATAACCGCACGGACATTACTTTGGAGAGCGAGACCATTCTTCAATTGATAAATGAAGAACGAGGGGGCGCGAATGTCGTTTTTTTTTTTTTGTAATAGGTGATTGAATACTGCCTTATTCATTGCGGTCTTCTAACGCCGCACTGATCCAGTTACTCGCAGAATACAACAGTCACTGTTGCATTCGTAGTTCAAATACAAAAGGGGCACTTTTGGAAGTTTCAGGCATTTAACAGGCACTTCTGTATCTTTGCTTTAAAATAGAGGCCATTGTAAGTTTATTTTCAACTATTGCTTCTTTACTCTAAATGGATGGCTATTTGACAACATGATTTAAATTCTTCGTAACTACGTTCACAATATTTCACGGAGTTTTTTTTTTATTGCGTCTTGTGCTTGACCAGAAATGATCTTGGAAAAAAAAACCACAGCGAATTTCACTTCATCCACAGTAGAACTGGAGTATTAGATAGCGACGTGACTCAGACATTCACACATTCACGATTAGACGCGAACATTCGCCGTAGGGTGTAGATTAGACAAGGCACCCACCAACGGACATTTTTTGGTGTTGATTATAGGCGCGGTTGCGGCTGCCTGTCTCTGAAGCATTTGTATGCTAATATAATAGATGTTGAAAAAACAGATCACTGACCAATGTCAAACAAAACAATGACGTTTCGGGACCCGTACGGATCCCTTGTTCACAATGGAATGACGGCTGAGCAACAGGTTCTTATGTGACGTTGAGCGCATGACGCAAAGTCCGGGAGTACACGTGGTTTAGTGTGCCAGATGATCTATTGATTGTGTTACTTGTCGTCTGAATGATTAGTGATTCGAGGTTCAGTCTGGTTGTAAAATTCTTCTCCGTGGCCATGATGCGTGCGTTGTCCCAGCTTATCTCGTGGCCCGTCTTCTCGGCATGCTCTGCGAGTGCATTTGTCACTGTTGTTGCGACCGGGGTTTCCAGACACCGGGGGTCCGGGATGAAGTTGTCGAGGCAGGAGGAAGAGAGACTTGAAGAGGGTTTATTTACAATATATACATTGCGAACTCCCTACACGGTGAGCCCTCAAACGTGGCAGGCCTCTACATGACTCCTAACATAGCGCTCCATGGTGCTTGGTTCTACATGGTTCTGCTCGGTTCTGCTCTGTTCTGCCTGGTTCTCTTCTCGAAAAAAAGCACCATGGAGCGCTATGTTAGGAGTCATGTAGAGGCCTGCCACGTTTGAGGGCTCACCGTGTAGGGAGTTCGCAATGTATATATTGTAAATAAACCCTCTTCAAGTCTCTCTTCCTCCTGCCTCGACAACTTCATCCCGGACCCCCGGTGTCTGGAAACCCCGGTCACAACAACTGGATGGCAGCGGTGGGATCGAGCTCATCGACCAGGAGGCAATGCTGAGACCTGCTGTCTGGAGGACCTAGAGTCGGACAAAACTGCTTCGTGGCATCTCTGACAACACGGGAAGGAACGCGTCCGAATTCATGACTGCATAGGGTGAGTGCACTGCTTTTCTTTGCTGAGATATCACCAGGCTTTGCGTAGGATTGTAAACAAAGCAGTGATTTGGTAACGGTTGACGGAAGTATTGATAGTACGTCAAAGTTGTTTAGTTAAAAGAGTTAGCAGCACCAAGGACCGCCATGAATTTGAAGGGACTGAAAAAGCCAGAGTTGTTAGAGTTGGCCCGAGAGCTGGGCCAGGTAATTGCCGAGACGAAAAGAAAGCAGGAGATCATTGACGCCATCGAGAAGATCGGGGCAGATGACGATGAGCTGAGCGAATGCTTGGAGGCTATTACGCAAAGGAAAGAGGAGCAGAGGCTCCGTGAGGAAAAAGAGGAGCAGAGGCTCCGGGAGGAAAAAGAGGAACAGAGACGTCGTGAGGAGAAAGAGGAAAGAGAACGTATCGATCGTATGGAAATGAAACGCCTAGAAATTGAACTAGCAAAGGCTCAATCAATGAACGGAGCTAGCGCAGTGGCACGAGAAAGAGAGCGCCGAATGACAGATTTGATGCCATCCTACGCGGTAGGAGGGGACATGGGTCTTTTTCTGGTGCACTTTGAGCGCACGTGCGAGAGGGAAAATTTTGCTAAAAACACGTGGCCCCAGCGCTTGCTTACGCTGCTGCCGTGTGAAGTAGCTGACATTATAGCCCGTATGGGTAAAGAAGACGCAGACGACTATGACAGAGTCAAAGCGAGTCTGCTCAAAAAGTACAGACTGTCAGCGGAGGCGTTCAGGCGAAAATTTCGTGAGATCGAGAAAGCCAAAGACGAGTCATACCCAGAGTTTGCGTACACCTTAAAGGTAAATCTGGAGGAATGGCTTAGAGAGGAGGGTGCGCTTGGCGACGCGGAAAAGACTCTGCAGTGTTTTGCGTTGGAACAATTCTTTCGGCGTCTACCTGAAAACATTAGGTACTGGGTTCAGGATAGACAAGGAGTAGATACTATCACGAGAGCGGCAGAGCTCGCAGAGGAGTACGTAAATCGCCGTGCCCTCGAAGGCAAGGATGTCCCTAGGAGGGAGATTAGTAAATATCGGGCCGACAAGCCTCCGCGATGGACAAAGTCGGGTCGGTATATGCCGAAGGAGGGTTTAGACTCCAAAGGAAGCGGTGATGAGAAAAACAAGAGAAAGGAAGAAGCACCCGAGAAAAGGGCGGAAGGGCAACAGAAAAAGGCGTTCGAGGCCAAGAAGCCGATAGTTTGCTATAACTGCCAACAGACGGGGCATATTTCTTTGGGTTGTAAGAACCCGAAAGTTGTGTTAATGTCACTCTGTAGTAATGACGAAAACATGAAATTGCTAGAACCATACATCCGAGACCTAGTCGTGAATGGCCAACCGTGCCGCGTGCTCCGCGATTCGGCCGCCACTATGGATGTAGTGCACTCCGTCCTATGTCGAGGAGAGTCAGTTTACAGGAGAATGCGCGTGGATAAGACAAGCAGTAGAGACAAACAGTGCATGTCTCCCAGTAGCAAGAGTCCGCATCGAAGGCCCTTTCGGTGTTCTAGACACTGAAGCTGCCGTTTCGGCACATCTCCCAGTGCAATACCCGTATTTGTTCTCAAATAAATCAGAGTACTTGCTGCGACAAAAAGGAATTGGGTTCAGTGAGGGTATCGTACAGGCCTTGACTCGATCCAAAGCAAGGGAGCTCGCCGCTCAGACAGTTTGTAAAGATCCGGTGGCAGACGAAACAGCTTCAGCGGCAGAGCCTTCTTTACCTGGCACGAAACTGGACCGCCCTATAATGGAGCCTCAAAACACAATATCTAAAGAAAGATGTAAGAAACCGGATGAATCCGAGGCATCTCGAGAAGTAGAATGCACTATAAAGCTGTTAAATGTAAGTCCTACAGAACTGATAGTGGAACAGGAAAATGACTCCACTCTCCGTAACTTAACGCCAGACGCGAAGGAAGGGGTGGCTAAGCAAAACATTCAGTTCACCAAGAAGGGGGGGCGTCTTGTACAGAAAGTACACAAGTCGAAAAGGAGTTCGGTTTAATCAGCTAGTCGTACCGTATCCTTTCCGCGAGGAGCTGCTGCACCTGGTCCACGGAGGTTTGTGGTCAGGGCATCTCGGCATCAAAAAAACAAAAGAATGTTTGTTACGGGAGTTTTACTGGCCCGGCTGCTTTCGGGAGGTGGAGGCATTTGTAAGAAGCTGCGACACGTGCCAACGCGTTGGCAAGCCAGGGGATAAGGCTAAAGCACCTATGAAGCTGGTCCCCATTATCACAGAACCGTTTCGCAGGCTAGTTATAGACACAGTGGGTCCACTTCCTGTAACGCAGTCCGGGTACCGGCACATACTCACAGTGCTCTGCCCGGCCACGAAATTCCCGGAAGCAGTACCGTTAAAGGAGCTCAGCTCGGAGGAGGTAGTTAAAGCGCTTTTATCTATCTTTGCACGTGTAGGCTTCCCCGCAGAAATTCAGTCCGACCAGGGATCTGTTTTTACAAGTGCACTAACCTCGACATTTCTAGAAAAGTGTGGCGTTAAAATCATCCACAGTTCAGTGTACCACCCTCAGTCAAATGCTGTAGAAAAGGTACATTCAGTCATGAAACGGCTGCTACGCGCCCTTTGTTATGAGCAAAAAGAGGATTGGGAGGCTTGCTTGCCCGCAGCTATGTTCGCGCTTCGGATCGCTCCTCACGAATCAACAGGGTTTTCGCCTGCGGAGCTTGTTTACGGACGTGCTCTTCGCTCCCCACTTCGCATTGTTCGAGAATCTTGGGAGGGCCGGGCGGACGACCCTTCGGTAGTAGCATACGTGCTTGAGCTGTTAGACCGACTTCACGCAGCTCAAGAACTAGCGGAGCAGGAAATGCGCAGAGCTCAAAACAACGCTAAGCGCTATTATGACAAGACAGCCCGGACGCGAAGCTTTCGAGTAGGGGAAAAAGTGATGATACTGAAACCCTCACTGAAGAATAAACTTCAGGTCCAGTGGGAGGGACCTGTTGAGGTAGTTCAGAAATTGTCAGACACAAATTACTTGGTTACTGGACTGGGAAGGCGTAAAACGCAACAGGTGTACCACACTAATCTGCTCAAACCGTACCAGCAGAGGCATGCCGTTGTAAACATGTCGCTCAATCAACCGGAAGAAATGCCTATTGATTTCCCGGAGTTAACAACAGAAAACAAAGACATTGGCGAGACTATTAGTAACCTGGTAGAGCGGGCGGAGTTGGAGCCAGATCAGAAAGCGGAACTGAAGGAACTATTGTTTGACTTTAAAGAAACATTTTCAGACACACCTGGCAGAACCAAAGCCCTAGTTCATGATATTGAGCTGACATCTTCGGAACCAATTCGTTCTAAAGCTTACCGCGTTTCCCCGAGGCAACGGGAAATAATGGCCGCGGAGATAAACCGAATGCTCGAGCTAGGAGTGATCGAGCCAGGAGAGAGTGATTACACCTCGCCTCTGATCTTGGTTGAGGTCCCAGGGAAAGAGCCGCGACCGTGTATTGACTATCGGAGGCTCAACTCGATTACAAAGGACCAAACTTATCCAATTCCGCATATTGAGGAAAGGCTTGAGCAAGTCAGCAGTGCCAATTTCATCTCGACTTTGGATTTAGTCAGGGGATACTGGCAGGTGCCTCTAACTGAAAGGGCTAGTAGGCTTGCGGCGTTTATTTCCCCGATGGGAACATTTCGGCCGAAGGTCCTTAGTTTTGGATTAAAGAATGCCCCTTATTGCTTTTCTGGCCTAATGGACAAAGTGTTACAGGGTATGGAGGACTTTGCCCTCCCGTACCTAGATGATATTGCTATTTTTTCTTCTTCCTGGATAGACCACATGAAACACTTGCGAGCTGTGCTATGTCGTCTGCGTGAGGCCGGCTTAACAGTGAAGGTTGCGAAATGCCAATTGGGGCGCGCTGAGGTAGCTTATCTAGGGCATGTAATAGGCCAAGGCTACCGCCGGCCGTCAGAAGTAAAGCTGGCCGCAATAGACAACTTTCCCCAACCACGAACCAAGAAAGACATTCGGTCGTTCTTGGATTGGCCGGTTATTATCAAAGGTATATCCCGCGTTACTCTGACATTGCAAGTTCCTTGACAGACGCTCTTAGAAAGACTGAACCCCAGACCGTAAATGGGATGGGGCCAAGGAACATGCATTTTCTACGCTAAAGAAGGCACTAAAAAGTCAGCCAGTGTTGAGCGCGCCTGACTACTCTAAGCCGTTCATTCTTCAGTGTGACGCCAGCGACCGGGGTATGGGTGTCGTGCTTTGTCAGAGGGGAGAGAACGACCAGGAACACCCTGTACTGTATGCCAGTAGAAAGCTTTCTGTTCGTGAGGAAGCATACAGTGCCTCAGAAAAGGAATGTGCCTGCGTTGTTTGGGCTGTGCAGAAGCTAGCTTGCTACATCGCCGGTTCTAGGTTCACAATAGAGACTGACCACTGTCCCCTCACATGGCTACAGTCCATGTCATCGAAAAACGGCCGTCTTTTGCGCTGGAGCTTAGCTCTTCAACAATACACCTTTGATATCCATTACAAGAAGGGTAAACTCAACAGCAACGCAGATGGTCTGAGTCGTTGTCCCTAGTACCCCGAGGGCTTCAAAACGATTTTCTGCTTTCTATCCTCGATTTGAGGCCCACTAGTTTTCTGTATTTATCCAAACATGTGTCAAGTGTTTTGTTTAATGTCTTCAAAAGTGGCTGATGTGGTGTTGCGACTCGGCGGGGGCCACAGGAATAAAGTTGAGGTAGAAGGAAATGACTTCCACAGGTGAATCTAAGTCTGGTGATTCTGAGTAGGGAATTGCCGTGTGCTTGCTCGTGTGTGGGTGTGCTTTCGGCGCAGTTTCCGCAGTTCCTCATTGGTGGTGGGCGGAAGATATGGTGGAGAGGGGTCACCTCATCCCTGCGAGCAACGCCCTCTTGGTCAATGATCATCGGATCCAGTGTTCGGGACAAAAATAATAGAGGAAGAGCCGACAAGCTGCAATACAGATCCCGCTGCACAGTACCTGCTGGCCACTGCACCTCGGGATCTTCTTTCCCCGGCGGAGAGGCTGTTAGGACCGGCGCCAGGTCTGACAATGGATCGGCGTTCCTTTTGATGTTCCTTTTGAGTCGCCAAACGGGTGGGCGGCCGGTGTCCGCCATGTATTGTTCCCACCTGGCCGGAGGGTGCGGCGTCCTGCCGCCGCGGCGCCGTGAGCAGTTCGGGAGACCACCGGTGCAGCTTCTTCTTTGGAAGATGACGGCGGCGGCGGCGGCCGGGAATCGTCCCGCTAATTGAACGAGTTGTTCGGCACCCTTTGAAGCTTGTTTACGGCGGCCCTTTCGATGGATGCAGTCATCAACTCCAGACCCCTCGCCCAGCGACACACCTTGACGGGGGGGGGGAGCCGCGTTCGTGCCACATGGCCGTGCGGTGACCACGCTTCAGTTTTGAACGTTCGCGTGGACCGTGCGTGCTCGTCACCCTCGCGGGTAATGTGTGGTCCGTGATTGGACGGTGCCATCTGTACGCGGTCCCCGATCTAGGGATCTGGGGAGGACAGACCCTTTATAATGAGCCCCCACGGCTCATTCGGTGCTTTTTCGAGTGGAGAACTCGCCATGTACGAAGAACGCCACTATATATCTAAACTTTCTTATTGACCTCTCTCTAATGTAAATAAACGTCTGTTCTCTGTTTTCCCATATAAGCATTGCTTCTCGCTATAAGGGACGAGTCCGATGGGAGCCAGCTACCAACGACGAGACCCACAGGACCCAGACCACAACACTGTGTGGCCCTTGGCGACGTCATTCTTGTGTTGCATCAGACGTCTGCAGTAATTTCCACTCGTGCCAATGTACACCGATTCGCAATCAGCGCATGGTATCTTGTAGACCACACCAGGAAAGTGTTACCGAGGTAGAGGATCCTTCACATTTAGCAACTCAGCCTTAAGCTTGCTTGCTGGAACATGCGCGATCTGTACACCACGTTTTCTGAATATACGGGCTAGGGCTTCGCTTACATTTCGAATATAAGGAATGGATGCACGCTTTTTCGTAGACGATGTGTTATGCATGGCTTGACTAGTTGACTGTAGTTTATGCATGACGGATTTAGTTGTTTTCCTAGTAAAAATCTTGGGGTATCCATTCTTGATCAGGTCATCTTCAATGGTCCGGAGCTCCTCCTGCAGGCTTCCTTCATCGGAACAAGTACGAACCGCTCGTTGAACTAAAGACCAAATCACTGAGCGTTTGTGGGCTACCGGGTGGACTGACTCATAGTCGAGGTATCTACCGGAGTGCGTTGGCTTTCGGTAAACAGCGAAGGCGAGGCCTGTGGGAGTACGTTTTACAACTGCATCCAAGAAAGGGAGGCAACCGTCTTTTTCTTCTTCCAGAGTAAACTTGATGGAAGTCTCGACGCCATTTAGGCAGTCAAGGAAAGCTTGGACGTCTTTCTTTTTTATCACGCAGAAGCAGTTCCATTGTGAAGTTCCAGTGTGAACAAGGGATCCGTACGGGTCCCGAAACGTCATTGTTTTGTCTGACATTGGTCAGTGACCTGTTTTTTCAACAATGCCTTTACCTGACCAGACGGCATTCCGTCGAACTCTCGACTAATATAATAGATATATTCGTTTTTTTTTCATCGCAAAATTACGATATGATTATAAAGAATGCGATAAGGGAGGATTTCGGATGTTTTGACCATGCGATTTTCTTTGCTCTGCACTGACATCGCACTGTGCATGGGCATTTAGCATTTCACCTTCATCGAAATTCAAGTGCCGTAACTGGAATCTAACCCCTGACCTGCGGCTCAGCAGGCAAGCACCATAATCACGGCACCAGTACGCCAGTCAGCAATTTATTTATTATTTATTTATTTATTTATTTATTTATTTATTTATTTATTTATTTATTTATTTATTTATTTTAACATACTGCAGCCTCGATAGTCCATTGTTGGAGTGGATACCGAATACAAAAGAAAATGCAATACAACGCAGGAGGTACCAAGCAAGAATATCGATGGGTATTGATGTACAAAATGAAATCATCACGTGATTTAGACTTAACATGGCCGGGCAACGCATTCCATAACTCAATGGTACGGACAAAAAACTGCATTTATACGAGTTTGTTCGGTGAATAAAAGGGGACCAGCTCAAATCATGGTGATGTCTGGTGGAAGTTGGTTTGGCAAGTGTGATGTAGTCGCCGAGATAATAAAATCGTGCACTGTGAATGGGAGTATAAAATAAATTTAATGATTCAACGTGACGACAAAAATATAGAGCAGTAAGCTAAAAGCAATGAATCTAGATTGCTTTTTTTTCGAAAAATACGTCACGATGCCCGCGTAACCTACGGCGAACAAAAAAACGATATTATTTTCCAGTTACACAATTAGAAAAGGTGGAGAGCATTTCTGTATTGATTGCGAAAGTGTACGAGAGAGAGATAAATAGATAGAAAGGAAAACGCAGAAGGTTAACCTCGTAGAAGAAATCGGCTTGCTACACTGCGCAGGGGGGGGGGGGGGAAACAGGGGTTGTAAAGAGGATTGAGGGGGCTGGTAAAGTGTATGGTGTTTATTATTGACCTACAAGATGCATAACGTCTCCATAATAATGTATTAACTATACTGTGCCGAAAAGAGGATTACGCATATGCACCGTTTCTCAATGACAAGAACAGCGCGAGGGGGGTTAACCAGGCACGTGCCCGGTTTGCTACCCTACGCTGGGGCAATAGGAAAAGAGAGTTGAAAGATGAAAGAAAGAAGCAAAAGAGACGAGAAAATTGTCAGTGAATGGGCTGACACGTATGCACCGGTCCCCCATCCCAGGTTTGCATACGCGTATGACGCGTACGCAAACCTGGGATGGGCGACGGAACGAGGAAGCTTTTTCCGTAATACGAACGGTCGAAACTTGTCATGTTTACCGAATTTCAACTCAGCACGAGACGCATCCATTGAGTCTCACACTTATAGAAAGAGATAAATGTAAGTTACACAATATTGTTCAGGAACGTAAAACATCATTACCGAGATATGAGATAGGCATGTAGAGTAGCTGTTAAAGAGACACTAAAGTCAAACAATTTACGTCAGAGTGAAAGCTCAATGTGAGACAGCGTCCAAAACGACAATATTAAATGCGAAGCATTTCTTAGCGAACTTTGGCGAGTTTGACCGTATCTATCTATCTATATAAGCCCCTACAACTTTTAGCTCTCCTAGCCGTTTAGATAATGGTATATATATGCCAAAATAGGTATGCTACAACATGACTGTACGACGAGCATAAGTGACTAGTCATAACATGAAAATCATGACATGTATGTCATGATTTACATGACATTGTCTTGCTGCTCCTGCGGTGATTTCGTTCACATGGCATATCGCAAAACTAGTATAGTATCACAGGACTGCATGGTGAACATAAGGGACAGGCCTGTCCCTTATGTTCGTGTCATGTAAGAACATGACTACATGCCACGCTCATGATGCGCTTGTGTTCATTTTGCTAGCTTCACTTACATCAAATTTAATATTACGTGGCGTGAATCGATGATGAAGGTATATTACTTGTGCAAACACAATAATCAAGACAGACGTGTCATGTAAGAATATGGATAAGTGCCATGCTCATGATGCACTCGCAGTTGTTTCACTAGCTTCACATATACCAAATTTGGTATTACGTGACGTGGATGGATGATGAAGGTATAGCTGGTGCAAAAGCGATAATCATGACATGAGTGTCATGTGAGAACATGGCTACATGCCACGCTCATGATGCGTTCGCGGTTGTTTCGCTGGCTTCACATGAATCAAGTCCCTTGGTGAGCTCGAAGTATTAAAAATCTTGGTGAAAAGTATTTGTGCTTGCAAATAGCGACTATTCTGCTCAAACATTGAATAGGATATTATATTAAAATCAATATTCAAAATATTCCAGTATTCGATTAACCCCGCATTTTAATTTGGGCTTAAATTTGAGCCACATTTTCAATAAGATGTTTTCACGAAATCCTCTATGCGTAAACTACGTCAAAGCCAGCACATTCGTCGAACTCAAAGAACATGACATGGCCAAACATTTTCGCAGCAATTCAGCACGTCATCCCTCATAATCATGACGCGCTTTTGGGACGTAAAATCTCCAAATTATTAGCGAATTCGCTTAAGCAACGAACGACCCATCCCACTGTTCTCGTGCTCTCCAAAGACAAATGTCGGAAAATTATTTACGCACAAGACTCGGAGAACTCAGTCACGAATCAATAATTCACAGTCTACGTCAAGCGAAAGCGTAACAAAAACTTACGTGGCAGCTCTAAGCAGAAAACATGACCACCATTTCATCTATAACTAAAAAAATAGATCATAATACATCACGCTAGAAACAAATTCTTGCTTGTGAGTGCTGTACGGAGAGAACGCAATATAAAAGAAAAACAAGTACGGGCCCTCCCTTGAGGGGGCTACGACATATGAAAGGCGGTTAGAGGTCGGGACACTCGGTTGTCAGCTGAGCAGGAAATGACAATTCCTGTCAGCGTCTGCCGCTAACGAAAATCGAATGTCCCTGGAAACGATTGGGCAAAGACTATGAATTTCTAGAAAGCTCTGCCTGGACTTCTTTCTTCCTATATTTTTTTGCCGTTCACTTCATTCCTATTTAAAACATCTCGTACTGCACCCAACCTTATCTTTTGTCGTTCGTTGGTCCCCTCGGCGTGGCTGGCTTTCGCATTTTAACTCATCGTGGTTCTATACAGATAACAGCACTTACAGCCCGAGGCGAGAAAGCCCATTTTTTGGGTCATCTAGAAACAATGGGGTTGCTATCTCGTGTTACGATTGAAGTTTTCGTTTTATTCGATCGAGAGGGTGAGGTCTTGTCGCTAGTGGCATCGCTGAGTGGGACAAGTGCTGAAAATTTAATGCCTGTTGATAAGAACAAAATGAAAAAAAAGAAAAGGAATGACACGAGGGGAACCTATTGTGGTGTTAGATGTGATTTTTTTTTCGATCAGAGGTTAAAGTCGGTAATATTTGAATATCGATCATCCCTTTCTCTGACAAAAAGTCAATCTTTAGCGTAATTTGTTCCATCCAATTCCTCATTGCGACAACAACGCTTTTTTTTTGTACAAGTCGGAAGGTTTGAAACATGTTTCATATCACAACCACCGTACCCGCCTTTGTCCTAATTGTTTTCCATACTCCTAAGAGAATATTTTCTTATTACGCTATCTAGAACGAAGAGGAGATAAAACGAAAAAAAAAACGAGAGGCAGCAAACAGCCAAAAGGTCAGCTGAGGGAATTCAGAAACAGCTGCTGACCCGCAAGTCGCGGGATCTAATTCCGGCTGCGGTGGCTGCATTTTCGATGGAGGCGAAAATGCTGTAGGCCCTTGTGCTCTAACTTGGCAGCGCGTTAAAGAATCCCGGGTGGTAGAAATTTCTGAAGTCCTCCACTACGGCGTCTCTCATAATCATATGGTGATTTCGGGACTTCAAACCCCACATAAGAATCGCGGAAATCAAGAAATGCTTCCGACGCATGAAGAAATATATAATTAATGCAGCTCAACATCAATATTGACAGCCATTGTTTTTCGAAGCTTGAGATTGCAGAGCAGTGTAACGTTAAAATTTATTTGTGTTAATGTGCTGAGTGGACGCAAGGTAGTGCCGTTATTTGACGAGTCGCTCTGCGGTAACTTTCGGCACAGGATTTTGGTTGTCCAGGCGCAAAACAGCCTAATATATTTTCCTGGCTTAAGCACTTACGTTTCAATTCAATCCATGCTGTCCTAAGACCGTTTTGTATTGATTTTGAGATATAGCAGGGCTTCTGGCCGTTCTATGCAGATTCCGTGGCTACTCGCACGTCTTGACCATCTGCATAGCCTCAACCAATCCAATGTGGTGACCTCTCGTTCTTTGGTTCAATCCCTCCCCTGTTCTATAGAAAAAAGGTTTACGAAATATCCGTCCACTCGCGCTTTAGCGGCGAATATCTATATAGTATCGACATGACGTACGGCTGCCAAAGCCGTTTCAGGCAGCTATAGTGCAACGCTATATAATAGTATGTCACCGCAACGTATTTAGGCGTCGTAATGAGATAAAAATATATATTGTTTTTACATTTGCAAGATCTGGGCCCCTGCCCATACCTGCAGCAAGATGTTAGACGGGAAGAAAGACGACTAACGCAATTATGGCGGGATTACAGGGGCAGGCCCACATGGAGCAGGCAGGGCCTGCCCTGTCTGTCTGCCCTGATTTGCCCTGCCCTGCCCTGCCCTGCCCTGCCCTGCCCTGCTTTGCCCTGCCTGCCTGCCCGGCGCTGCCCAGCCCAGCCCAGCCCAGCCCAGCCCTGCCTGTGGGTCTGGGGCTCACGGCAGAAATTAGTCAAGCTTCAAAAGCGTCACGTGACATTACTGGTGAGTTATTAGTTGTATTGTCGACCAATTATGGTTCCTAATGACAGCATCACATCATTACACGTCTTTTGCTGAAGGAATCAGACATCATCGACATGGCGCAATCATGCGAAGAAGCCTTCCTTGGTAGCTGGCCCTCTTAACGTCTTTCGCAACCTCATTATTCATAGTGACCTCGTATAGGGATGCTCATAAAGCATTAAACCATACAAGATCGTCAAACAAAGCAAGCAGCCTAACAAAACTTTACGCCCCATCACAAGTTTATTTTATTGCTTGGGATATAAAAACAGCCCCAAAAATAAACAAGGACTGAGGTAGGGATGCTACAGGCGCTGAACTCGTAACTACTAGATTTTTAGTTGCGAGTAGAGTGCCTGTGTGGTCTCTGTTTCAGTCATGGTATCTATTTTTGCGCTGTTTGTTGAGCCCGCACATGTTGAGCCCGAACCACCACATGTTGAGCCCGAGCACATGTTGAGCCCGAACCACCAACTATAACCCAACTTTCTCTTCTAGTGCAGGTTACTTTATTGCACACGAGAATTTTTTTTTCGTGGACTCGTTCCTTTGTTAGACACATGCAAGCTAATCCAACAGACAATTAAGTTAAGTCAATCATAGGGGGCATCTTTTGTTCTGTTTAAGTGTGATGTAGCAACTGTAGTTGCAAACTGAATGGTGATGTGCAGGCCATTCAAATTAGCCGCCCATGACACTGCAATTGCGTGTATTGATTGGTGACGTGTCAATAGCCCAGATTTAATTATTTTCTAAATGTGGCGCGACATGGTGTGAAACAAGCCGGAAACTATTTTGACAAGCCGGAAACTATTTTTGACTTTTCGTATCTATAGTACTGATAAAAGAAAGGACAAAAATCTTTAAGGGTTCATTTCTCCATTTGATACAACCTCAGGGAAAACCGGTAGATATCGAAACCAAGGTAGGTAAAGCGTACTTTCAATGCGCTGTCTTAAGTCTATTGTAGTAACCGTGATACAAATGTGAAGAAAGTAAATTAGACCAAATTACGACTTCTTTCTCGCAGGGATTGAACCTGCGACCTTCGGATTACTACCCCGATGCTCTTAGTAGCTGGCCCCACTGAGTAATGATACTACGTATTATTAACCCCTGAACGCTGAATCAGGACATTATAAAGCATTTTTATCCCTTTATAATAGTCATAACCTAAGATAAATTAAGAAAGGTTTTCTAACATTTTTTATATATAAAGAGGGCGAGAAAGCAATGTTTTGGTAACCAATATAAAGATGCAGCAGTAACCTCGAAAGTAGCGAGTCCAACTGTGGTGTTCGTGTAAACACGACGTTACAGAAACAAGGCATGGCAACTAAAGGCTTGATTGATTGATATGTGGGGTTTAAAGTCCCAAAACCACCATATGATTATGAGAGACGCCGTAGTGAAGGGCTCCAGAAATTTCGACCACCTGGGATTCTTTAACGTGCACCCAAATCTGAGAACACGGGCCTACAACATTTCCGCCTCCATAGGAAATGAAGCTGCCGCAGCCGGGATACGAACCCGCGACCTGCGGGTCAGCAGCCGAGCACCTTAGCCACAAGACCACCACAGCGGGGCATGGCGACTAAAGGGACTACAGCTTTCTAGCGAACTGCATCTAACTGTTCACAATCAGAGTGTACATTTTAGGGCTTTCTCTTTGTTTTCTTTTCTTAATAGCGACACAAACTCCAAATTCGTTCTCTTATTAATTTTGCCTGTAGAAGAAACACTCTCTTCGATAGTTGGGATAACGTTACCTCGCTGAGCCCTGGGTTAGCGGCTGTTTTCTTTCAGAACTTCTCACTATATTTTTTTATTTTCTACTCGTTTGAGTGCAATGTAGAACAACAAAAAAACTAGAAAATGTACATGCTGAACACCACGTTTTCTGTCTACATACATACATTGAGGGGAGTTGGAGGTCCACATTGTATGTTTGTTTCGTATTTGAGCACCGAGTGAAAGCTCTCTGCGAAAGACGCAAACCTGGATACGCTTTCTTGCTTCTTAAGCGTTCCTAGAGTTCTCTGGCACTCCTGTTTCAGTTTCGCTTGTAATCTGAAGCGTAACCCTTGTTTGTGCTGCAGCTCAGCTGTTACGCCGCTTATGTGATGCACTTATTTTCTCATCCGAGGCGTAAATAAAGCTCATTTATTGTTGTTTTTTATTATTTGCTTTTGCTGCATAGTGGCAAAAAATTTTATTACCTGTCAGGGTTATGACTGACCGCTTAGCATATAAGGTGAGCAGGCTGATGACAAAGAGGGCTCGGAGATTAAATGTAAAATCTATAAACATGCTTCTACCCCGGTGAATATGTCACTACTTTCGGGCTTCTCTTCAAGGCTGTGTTTAAAGTTAGGGGTGAGTTTATTCTGATGACGTTTGCAAGGAGCGTCCGGAAGGCGTGGCCAGCCAGCCAACATTAAACCTCAACAGTGTGTACCTATCTATGTTTCTCTATCCCGAAATCAACATATCTTGTATCTCGATCAGCCCTCGGGTCAAGATAATAATTGAGCCGCAAAGTCACTCTAGGTTTCCTAGTCGTAAACTAAACGATTTCTTCGCTCGCTTAGGATCACTTACTGACGCAGTTTTTACAGACATCTTTTTTCTTTTGGGGGGGGGTGAAGGGGGGGGGGGTCGGGCTATTTTTCCGCGACTGGTTGATGATGGCTCCTTGGTACAGTAACTCGATGTTCGTAGGGGTGTTGAATGACGAGACGGACCTCGGCTTAGTGCCAACTCGGATGAAGTCATGTCAGCTCCCACAAAGCAGCAGAAGCGTGCAGGCTTTTTGTTGCGACAACCATGTTATACAATACCGCGATTGCTGCTATCATCTTGACACACCGACAAGGAAACGGGAACTAAAAAAGAAATCAATACGAGAAGAGAGAGAGAGAGAGAAGAAAATATCAGAAAGAGCGGGAGGTTAACTAGACTAAGTACAGTTTGCTACCCTTCATGTGGTAGAGGGTAATGAGGGAGAAAAGAGAGTGAGAGGAGGAGATACACAATGCACATAACACACACACCGCACACACAGTTCGAGTTTCGCAGGCAGTCACACAGTGATGTTGCCCTCAAGAATCGTAGAAGGGCTCGTGTGGCTTTCTGGGCCGAAGTATTTGAAGGCCACGCTCCCAAAATCTTCTCCAGAGTAAAGGGTCGATCAAAATATATAATAGGGCACTAGACACACTAGAGAACTTTTGAGTAGAAACCTGATAAGTGCAACCGAGGAAAAATGAGTAGCAGTACACAAGAACTCACAGAGTTCCGTGTTTACTCAATCAAAAACCCGGATGCGAGCTTGAACACACAACCACAATCTCGCATCACTCCTATCGCGAGAGATATTTTGAGGGCTTTCATTTTTGTTTACACTAGTTGATTGCTTCTATCATCCGCAGCATACTTTTCGTTATTGCGTTTATATATAAAAATGTGATTGTAGGCTGCATTAAAGCCGTCTATCCCATCCCCGTGTGGTAGTATTGAAGAAGCACACAAAAATAATTAAAATAAAGAACGAACAAGAGAATAAGGAAGAGAAAAAAATGAGAAGTATTATATACATATACAATATGTGGAGTACACAACATTGGGAGAGTATAAGGCCAGAGGCCAATACTTAGAGGGTGGTTCCGAATATTAATGCGGATATAACACACACTGAGAGTTGTCTATGCAGTACGCGTTCTCTAGAAAAACTGTTCGTGACCTATGTATGTATGTATGTATGTATGTATGTATGTATGTATGTATGTATGTATGTATGTATGTATGTATGTATGTATGTATGTATGTATGTATGTATGTATGTATGTATGTATGTATGTATGTATGTATGTATGTATGTATGTATGTATGTATGTATGTATGTATGTATGTATGTATGTACGTGACCGCCTATTGTTCCATCTTCGCCAGCTACCGACTACTTCGTCCTTGAAAACATTCCACTACGCCCCATCACCGATCCATCACTTCACCGACCATGAAGCAAATACTGTTAGAAGTAGCCAATATGAAATGCAAGATGGTCGTGTACTTTTATCCAGGTGCGCGTTAAAGAACCATGGATTCTCTTACAGTGTCCATTCCTTGTTTTTTACGTGACCACCTATAGTTCCACCTTTGCAAACTGCCCACTACTCCGTCCTTGCGAGCAGCCCACTAAGCCTCATCACCGATCCACCAATTAACCGACCATAAAGTCGTTTTGATGAAGGGGGAACGGAAATGACGTATAGCTACCGCTTACGAACTGTAGAATTTCTTGCATAAGTATACACATTATTTGTATATATAACCCTCCAAAACTTTGCGCCACTCATCATCATTCACTTCGTGGATATTTCTTTTGCATTGACCTTCACTATATGGTAAAACCATTCGCAATACCATTCTTTTAAATTGTTTGTTAAATGAATGCTAACGTTCTGTCTCTTTTCTGTCAGGGAAGTCTCCTTGTTTCAGTTTTTTTGTTATCTAATAAAATTGTTTTACCGAATGTGTGTGTCCTTTGATCACAAATTTTTGCCATAAAATGGCTCCCGTTCTTCTCGCAGGCCTGTTGTTAATACAGAGTATGAGCAGTTCAGCAGAAAAAGCGTCCGATATTGCTTTTTTTTCGCATATGCGTAAGTGGACGACCGGTTTTCTTTCAACCCCCCCCCCCTCTTTTTTTTCTTCTTTTCGTCACTCGTTTTCCCGTTACTGACTTTCCATGGGCCGTCTTGGTCGAGATTATTTGGTAGAAAAACATTCTTTATGATGCACACGTACTAGCTTTACTGCAGTGTCCAGAGTTGCGTGTTTACTCAATCAAAAACCCGGATGCGAGCTTGAACACACAACCACAATCTTCATCACTCGTATCGCGAGAGATTCATTTTGAAGGCTTTCATTTTTGTTTACACTAGTTGATTGCTTCTATCATCTGCAGCATACTTTTAGTTATTGTGTTTATATATAAAAATGTGAGGGTAGGCTGCATTAAAGCCGTCTATCCCATCTACCTGTGGTAGTATTGAAGAAGCACACAAACATAATGAAAAAATAGAACGAACAATAGAATAAGGAAGAGAAAATAATGAGAAGTATTATATACATATACAATATGTGGAGTACACAACATTGGGAGAGTATAAGGCCAGAGTCCAATACTTAGAGGGTGGTTCCGAATATTAATGCGGATATAACACACACTGAGAGTTTTCTATGCAGTGCACGTTCTCTAGAAAAGCTGACGCAATGAGTGCCCGGCACTAATTTTTTTTTACATCCTGCAAAGCGTCCGAGATTGCCAGCTGGCAAGATCCTCCCAATTGAAAAGAGAGTGGCGTTCCAGGCATATTTTTTCTAGGAGGCATTGGTTCTATCAAGCGCTGCTGCGGATTAGGCTTAGCGTACCTCGCAGCAAGTGGTCGCGTTCCAGGTATTCATGAGCTTGCGATGTACTACCAGCACATTTAAAGAGTGAAAGCTCGCAAAACGTCCAAGGCGTGTTACGTTGCAACTACATGCTACGCTCATGATGCGTTCAAATTTGGCATTATGGGACGCCAATGGAAGACGAAGGTATGTGACTGATGCAAACATGGTAGTCGTCAGATGCGTGTCATGTGAGAACATAACTACATGCCACAGTCAAGGCGCCAATACATTCCAACGTGACCCAGCGTTGGTTTCGTCGCGTCACACCGGCGTTGCCACGCCAGGCGCCGGTCCTGCCATAAACTCGTAGGCACGCGCCGCCCTGCGTTGTTTTGACAAATGCGCATTTCAGCACATCCGACATTCCTCCGTCACGAAAAGAGGCAGACGCAGTGCTGTCTGGGTAACGCATCGGCGGGAAATGCACCATGTCGCATTTCGCACCGGTCGCGCCTGGTGTCAGACTATAGAGTGATCGCGTTTTGCTAACGTATATAGCGTCGCTGCGCCCATCGTGCGCGCGAGTCGACATTACGTTGGAGTATATTGGGCCTTTCATGATGCGCTCGCAGCCGTTTCGCTAGCTCCACATATACCAAATGAGGTGTTACTTGACGTCAATGGATGACGAAGTACCTGAACATATACTAAACTTGGTATCACGTGACGTGAATAAATGACGAAGCTAAACGACACATCCAAACATGATAATCATGACACGGAACTCATGTACAGCATAATTTACCTCCACCTCGTAACGTTGTGCTGATTTTAAAGTGACATGTCAGCCTTCCTACTTCGTGCTTCGCATATCATCGATTCCCACTGTACGTGGGATCTATCAATTTTTTTTAATAATGCACCCAATTTCATCTTGACACTTCGCTCTACCCTGCCACTGAAAGTAACCTGTGCGAATTATCTTCTGAGATATGATCAATGTATTTTATTTGCTCATTGGTTGGTCGTACAAGTAGGACTCTTGCGTGTATAATCAGCATGTATCTCCCTTTTCTCGTTTTCCAGTTGAGGGTAGTCAACCGTATTTATTCTTTTTAGTACAATTATCTATCTATCTATCTATCTATCTATCTATATATTTGTCTGTCTGTCTATCTATCTATCTATCTACCTATCTATATACCTGTCTATTATTTTTGAAAGACCACGAAATTTCTCAAAACACTCTCCGATGCCTCGAGTAGTAAGTGTGCTTCTCCTCATCTTCACAGTAGAAGTGGCAAAGCACGCTTTACAAAATAGTTTAGGCAAATCGGCATTTGTAGAAAGCTTTACTTCCTTTCTATTCTGAAGCCTGTTTGAGAATGAAATGTGCTTTAAACATGCCTAAATTTGTTTACATAATTTAAATTTAATAGTATAAAGACGCCGACCACATAAACAAATTAGCGTAGCTCACGCTGAAGGCACAAGGCCGATCCTAATCAGACAGCCAAGCTGATGGGTGTTTATGTAGTCCTGGCTTTTCCTGTTTTTCTAAATTTTCCACAAATTGTGTGTTTCTTTCCTTTTCTGTTTCTTCTTTTCTTTTCTTTTCTCTGTGTTTTTGAATTTTATTCTTTGTTTATATTCATTTATTTCTCTCTCTTCTTTTTCATTCTCTTTCGGAACCTTTAGTCACAGTTGTTACGTGCTCGAGCTGTGCGCGGCAGGTGTTGACTATGCAGAATTCGATGCTCGCAAATGCTTCCTTTTTTTTTCAAACTGCTGAGTGCGTTGAGTGACCCCTCTGTGTCTCTTGCCTCGTGGTGGCATCTGACGCAATGAGTGCCCGGCACTAATTATTTTTTCCACATCCCGCACGGGTACAGAAAGTTCCTAACATATTCTGCGCGTTAAGGGCCGTTTTCAAATTGAGAGAACACGTAGGAACCTTATAGAATTTAACAACAGTTCAACAAGCTCAAGCTCCTCCTAGATATGTGTACCACCAGCGATAATAAATTGTATGTATAAAAAGCTCGCCGTTATGACGCTAGCACATCTCTGGCGCGCGTTAGCGTTGTCTAGGGTGGCTGAATGGAAAAAATCGCTGGTCCCCGGCATCAAAATGTTTTTCTTCTAACACTTTGTTTTATTATTTATGCTTTTTCTATACATATATACATACATATACGGGACATGACGGTGCAGTATATACTTGCTGAGAGTGTCGATATAGTTTCTATTATAATAAAAAAATGCCGCGTACCTCCGTACTTCGCCGCAAACAACGTCGAAAGGCGATATTTTTCTCTCTAGAGGCGTCACCTGAGATGTGGCGCAATCTGGCAGTAATGTTAAGAAACAAATATTTTTTTAGAAAGCAGAGACACAGGTAGGTGGTAGCACTGGGTCGTTTTAGTTAAAATCCATGAATTTTCTTTAGCGAAGCGTAGAAAACACCCTCTTTATTGTTAATAGCGTCTCATGGTCAGCGACGCCTAATAAACACCAAATTTACCCCAGAGTAATGCACTTTCGTGCTAATAAAATGCTACACATAAAGCGAACGTTGATACGAGACACAAAAGAGAGCCAAAAAAAAAGACGCTCCGGAAGTTAGATTATATGGGTAATATTTTGCGCACCTGTCGCAATCGGTTGAACAGCACACGGCGAGCGCAATTACGGCAAGCAATGTCAGCTGTGCGCAACAACGAAAAGACAAGATGGAGTTGTCGTGAAAGAGAGGATCGAGGTTTGAAACCGCAATAAGGGAGATATATGTCGTCGCGTTCCTTTCCATCGCTTCTGACAAGACGCGACAGACAGGAACGGACACGCAACTGTGGACGCTGATACATAGATTGCCACGCCATCGTCAAACCACGACTAAATGTTGTCGGGCTCCTGCTTCGCAATGTATCGGACGGACATTATTAATGTCGAGTGGCCCAAGTAACGAAACGAGTGCCGCCCCTGCCAGACGTGGTTGCTCAAGTCACTCACTGCCGGCCGTGTTGTAAGGACAGCAGAACGGAAATATGAGCAAGATCGACTCCCGACCGCGAAATTGGGTGTCCTGTCACATCTGTTACACCGGCTGCCGTCGCTATTTGCTCTAGATAAGCGGCCGTTCATTCCTGCGGCGAGTCAACGCTGACACCGAACCCTAGACAGACGGAAAACGAAGTACTTTTTTTTTTCTTTTAACAAGCTGGATGGCAGATTGTGTCACATATTTCATTCGCTCCGTGGTCGGCGCAAACAAAGTCTGTTATAGACGCAAAGGCCCTTAGGGTCTCGGCTTCTCCGAGTCTGATGCCGCCACGGTGTGCATGTAGTCATGGTCTATCATAAATGAGTATGCGCCACAAAAAGCTGGTTCAATCCCAATACTGGCCACCGGTCCACTAAATATGAAGAAGGAAGCAAACAGTTAGACCAGAAAATTGTCGACGCCATTAGTCGAGGTTAAATACCCTTCCCTAGTTCTCTCAACCCTGGGCCATACCCAGTGAAACCTCCCCGCCCAAACTTCGACCACCAGTGACTCTGCTGAAAAAAAGAAAATTGAGCTGAAAGATAACTATGTGAGAGTGTTTGATCTTAGTGAAATATTTTTGTTCAAAAAAAGAAAATGTGTCATCGTGTGACTACCCTTCAAATGTGTCGGTGAAAAGGAAAAGTTAGGCGGCAATAAATTATGCGTAGGCAAACTTTAAAATGGGTATTGCGACACATTTTGCCCTAAATCATTATATTGTCATTGTTATCTCACGTGACGTCAGAACTATAACCATATATTACTTCTACAGCCTTAATAGGCATAGGAAAGAAGTAAGAAAACACGTGAGTTCGTGTATTTTTGTAAAAACTGTGGCAACGTTTCAAGCGCAAAAGTTTTTTCGCTTTTTCACCAGATGACGTACTATGTGCTTAAATATTTTAGGCATCTATAAACAAACAAACATTGCAATAAATTCTTGCAAAATTGAAGAAAAGTGACATTTTGTGGAGATTTAATTGTAAATCAAGCATCAAAAACTTTGTGCTAAGAATACGTGAAATAGTTCATTATGTGATCCAATTGCTTTTCTTTTGATGTGGGAAATTTAATTCGTATGAATTTTCTTTTGAGCGAAAAAAATGGTTTTTGATGCACACAACCAACGTCTGGGGTAGGGAGTATAGCGATGTCTGTCTCCCCTGTAAAACACGTGCTTGTTTTTGGCAATTTTTGGAACTTGAATCAGGAATACGTCCATAGTTCAAGCAAGTTCTGGCTGAGTCGCTTCGCGTGGGTGTATATATACTAGAACCAACTTGCTTGTTCCTCTTCATAACTGGCTTTTTCGGCACTAGAGAAAGTAATGCCGACAAACAAAACATGCGCAACGGTATCCATTCTCTGACTGTGCTTAATTTTATCTCCCACTTTTGTGTCAATCAAATGGTCTCTGGTTCTAGGGTACTTCACATTCGCAGAAAAAGAGTGCATCATGTTTTACCAATAATAAAAAGAAAAATACGGATTCCCAAACGTAAATGTTTTGTCGTACTGTTTTCTTTTTGTGTGCGTTGTGTGTCATTCTCTATTGACGCTCTAATTGTTAATATCGAAATTCGCTACGTTGCCCATCAGACTGGCTTTTTTAGTTGAACTTCACGAGTTTTGGAGAGCAATGTAAGGCCAATATGAAGGGCAGAAAGAGTGGACGGTCTGAAATAGGGCAGTTTTTGAGTGCCTTTTACAGCTCGCACCATGGCGAATATCGAAGGGAGCTTGATTTTGTTTTTGAATTTTCGTGTAGTGTCTGAATAGTACCACTGTATGGCCTCTGAATGCTTGCTTTTGCTGCCAGACGTTTTATAGCGATAACATTTATATGGATATTCTCAGCTGGAATTTGCCGCCGGCGTCGGCGTCCCTCACCGTATATGTATACGTATATATTTATAAAAACACAAGAAAGAAAAAAATCCAGAAAAATACTCCGGCGCGCAGAATCGAACATAGAACATCTCCGTCGGGAGTGCGACGCGTTAACCACTGAGCCACTTAGAGCACGTCCTTCAACAGGCAAACAGCAAGCTATTTGTATCTACCACTTACCGCTGGTGATAGGCATTTCGGAAGAGAACTATCGTGCTTTCAGCATTAACCGCAAGATGGCGCAATGAGCACACAGCGGCGCGAGGCGGCGCGCGCCCTCATCTCGCATGCGTACTTCGCCTTGCGGAGAGAAATGGGTGGCTGTATAGCTCCTGAGCGTATATTCGCACGCTCTTATCTCAGGCACTGCGCCGTGCTCCCGACCGGGTTGCAGAAATTAGGTGCCTTTTCTCGTCTTCTATAACCACTGCCACCACCTCCACCTTATCTCGCGACGATAGTTAGAGCGCGAGAACAGAACGACGACAAAGGGAGAGGATGCGCTCGTCTCCACCTTGTCCCTTTGTCGTCGTTCTGTTCTCGCGCTACAACTATCGTCACGTCATACCAACTAACCCAAACTGCCACACTTATCTCGGGGTTGGGAGCATCTTATGTCTTGGCTGTCCTTAAGCTTTCATAGGAACGATTCTGCTGTAGTTACCAGCCGCACGAAAGTCACTGCAATCGTTACACAGTCTGCGTTTGCGAAAAGAGCGCGCTTTTTTTTTTTCAGACACAGTGAAGTAACAAGTGAGACGCTTATTCACGTTCTGTACCTGTGAGTACGTTCGTGCGTCATTTGTGCGTGAGAAACGCGAGGCACGTTTCAATCTGCTTGATATTCTGCGCATCACCTTCCAATTTGTTACTATCGCGTTCATTGCTTTGCCTTTTTGGCAAGCTGTGACTTTCTATTGTGCCGCAACACCATCGCATGCAATTTCGCCATGTGAAGTGCCAAAGAAGTTCCACTCTGCCGACAAGTTATGGTCCTGCTCGGGGTAGCAAATGTTCAAAAAGTTCTTTTTTTTGTTTTTGTATCCAGACGAGGCTCCATCAGACAAATAATAGATCTTTTTCACTTGTGGCAGATCTCCTTTCGCTATCTCCAGTATTTTGCAATGAAATGCGTGTACTGCGACCATGTCGTGCTCCCGGCAATCTGGAACAATAGGAAGAAATCGCACAGAAACGCCGCCACGGGTGCTTTGCTGGTCAATAAATTAGACAGCTACAGGGTGCATTGTGGCCTGAGCATTCGCCCTGGGTGTTGTTTGAGGTGCGTGCTGAAGTATAAAAATGTAATTTGAGGCGAAATCCATAACACCAACAGCCTCTTGAGGACTTCACCTTGACTTAATTTCTCGGAAGTACCTGGACTGTTCTTTGCTAACAAAATTATATGTATTCAGCTGATTTAGCATGTCACCAAACCTTTATGAAATTTGCGTGAGAACAATGGATTCGAGTGAGCAGCAAACTCCGCTTATCCATTGCGGGACATGTTTGCTCTCTCTGCTTTCAAAAATACGGGCGAGACATTCCTGAAGCAAATTCACTGCATGAGTCGTGCTGAGGCAGGATGCCCATTTGCTAAACATACAGTCTTCATCATTAAGTCCACCTTCCAATGTAGCCAAGAGCTCTTCAGTTGTTTGTTTGAGGCCACTGGCCAAAAGCCTTAAAAGTTTTGGTGGCACATGCACACGCACACAGCGCCGCGGACTCAGAGGGGCGACTCTGGAGAGCGCGCCCTTTGAATGGAAGGTCCTTTTCTATCGTTCATGCATTTCTTTAAGATTAATGAAATTAGACGCTTCTGTTTGCCTTGCAACGTGTTCTTTTTTTTTCATGTAAGCAATATGTCATCGAATCATCCTCATAGAAGTCCCTGATTGATGATTTTACTTCTTCCCTGATTGAGTGACCATATTTTTTATCTCGTGTACCTTGAATCCCATCGCACGTCTTGATCTCAAGGCTTCGCGAACAAGTCTTTCCGGTGCGCCAAAAGATTGCATGGTTTTCTCGCAAGACCAAGACTGGGGGGCCAAAGTAAGGTACCGAAGCCTTTTTTTTCCTGCTTTCTTCTTCCGAAAACTTCTGTTTGAGGTCTCGCATAAAGATCACGTAATCCCTGAAAGCAGAGCCAAAGTCTTCATACCTGTCACGTGTAGATTATTGACCGATTTCTGTCAATTTCGTCACCCTCTTTGTCATTTCTGGCCCGGTTCCTTTTCCACGCTTCTGTCGCTCTTGCTGCACCAGTGTCGGTCTCTCTCCTTCTCTCATCTTTTTAATCCCGCCACAGTGGAGGTATATCAAACCAGAGATTAACCTGGTCTTTCTCTTTCTCCTAATTTACTGTTTCATTGTGGTGCCTAAAACAATACATCAAGAACCATAATTATGTCTAGCGCTAGCCCCTGCTGGCATTTTAAATTTTTTCGGGGGGAGCAGCGCATGCACACCTGGGAACAAGGCAATCTCATTAGAAAGGCATCCAACTTAGTATTATAAGCCATTAGATTTCTTTAATACCCTTTGTACGCATTAGGCGCTTTAATAAAGAAGTACTCCGGGATTTATGCAATGGTTGTAGCCTAATTAGCTGCGTAATCTGACGCACTTAAGATCATGCAGAGGGAACAAGGTCAAAAATTGGAAAAAGAAATAAAGATACAAGAAGTGATGTTTCTCTAGGGATCCTTTCGAAATACGTAGTACTGATGGAAACGTCTGTGAATAGAAGTACAGGTTGATACCCACGAAAGAAAACAGCTGTGACGAAGTAAAAAAGAAACTAAACTCCTTGGGGAATTAATCAGTCTCGAATCTTGTTAGGGGGCAACAGCCTGTGACGCAACAATGTTAATGAGCTCTCGAAGCAATCCCCTAACACGAGACGGAAATCAGCAGCGATTCTTCGTGTCCACAGGAGTTGCTCGAGCTGCCGCCAGTGATGCAAGCACTGCGACCTCGGTGGGTATTCTTTCTTCGCTTGTTCCTGTTTTGTTGGGTTCTTGTTTTTCATCTTGCCACACACGCTCTCTCTCTGTACGGTTGTGTCTCGTGACATTTCCTTATTACTGCAGATAAATTAGTTCAAGGTTAAACGACGACGTACAAAAGCGGAGACAACGTTATCAGGTGCGTCTGGCTAATCACGGAGTCGTTTGGGTGAGGCTCAGCATAATCAAGAAAAAAACACGAAGCCCATTGTCAATTAGCCCGTTGTTTCTCTGAGCCATACTGCAGCAACTTGGAACTCCGTCGTGTTTCTCTCTTATGGCAGGAGAATTGACCCCGCGACATCAAAACATCAGCGCAACGCATTAGCCATCGTGTTGCATTGGCGTCTGACCCTCACATGGTGCTAATGTTCGGATTGAAGTAGAGCCGGAAAAACAGAGAAGGAAAGACAGATAAGTTAACCATTTTAAGACAACTGGTTTGGTACCCTGGATGTGAGAAAACAGAACACGTCTACCTTATATGTAAGTATACCAAAGCTAATGGCATGAAATTCCCTCACTCCTTTTTTCCTACTTTTTTCTGTCTTTCCTTTTGATTTCTTTTTTTTTATTTTCTTTTTTTTCTTTTAACCAACGACGTAATTCTGCAAACAGCATAGCGAAAGTGTGTTTTGGAGAGTTTCACGAGACTGAGAAATAAAACATTTCTGTCGGTGCTAGATAGAGGTGCTCATCCAGAAAGCCGTGCTTCAAGCACCGTCATTTCCATTCGGAAATCTAGCCACCAAGAAATGATCGGGATGCGTTAACCAAGACGAAACACAAAAACCGTGGTAACATCGCGTATGTTAGTACTCTTCTTGATATGTTCCGGTAGTAGGTCACGGCAAGAAGATGAGCGCACGTCGACAGCATCTCAGCGGTGACGCCCGAAACGAATGTCTTTTACGCGCATTTCACGGTGTGGCATCTGAATTACTAATGCGTTTTTGTGTGTTTTTGTTTCTCGTAATTCTGTTCTTGGCGGTCTACAAGACAGCTGTCACGATCCCCCAAAAGATGGGATTCTACTCAAATAGGTTTCCGCTAAGAAGAACTGAGGAACGGCAGGAAATCGTCAATGGGCGTGGTGGGTGAAGTGAAAATCCGTGGAGGTTGGGCACGTCAGCAAAGGACAGCGACTGACGGGAGGCCATCTCACATATCGCCGCAGGCATAGAGGCAGGAGCCGAAAGCTGACCCGCGCATTCGATGACGCGGGAAGGAGCCTTCATCGGCGCCATACCGCATGATGGAGACGGCTGAGACCCGTGATACGAATTCTGTCAGCTGAATACAGCGTTTCTTCAATGGCCGCCCCCAGTCATCTTGACGTTTCATAGAATAAGAACTGCTTATGAAACGCTGAATACAGAGCTACAGAACATGACACCTCTATTCAATACGAAGAGCTGGTGTCACAGGACCACACTTGCCTAAAAAGTAAACAAAAAGAAGCTGTAGACTTTATACAGGCGTGAAGTATTAAGACTTAAGGAAGGTGACATGCGCTTCTTTCGAAGGCGGCAGTCTTTTGTTTCCTTGTTACTTATATTTATCAAATGGAGGTACTGAGGTGCGAGCACACATACGCTAAACTGACAAAGAATGGCATCGGTATACACGTTTAATTGAGTGAGGATACAAAAACAAGGCACACAAACAATATTATTTAGCTCATGAAATGCTTCCCTTGCTTCACACAGGCTATGAAATCATGCTGACTGCCCCAAGACTGGAGAGAAGAGAGAGGGCGGGGGGCACTTTGTAAGCGTTTTTCTGTAGAACGGAAAACCGGTAGAGAGGAAGAATGAGAGGAAAACGCACACGATTGACCAAACTCGTGTGATGGTCAAGACGTGAAAAAAACTTAGGGGCATAGAATGGGTGGAGAACTCGAGGCCCCATGCTATCAATAAAACGGACACAAAATCTGGGGTAACCTTAAGCTTAACCTTTAAAATTTGAAATAGTAGCGATTACCTGTTCCGGGTTACCCGAGCCCGGGAAATTGAATTATCCTTTTTTGTGCCTGGTTTACCCCAATCCCATGCTGATAGTTTAAGGAAAACATCACCAAACGATCCCGCTTTTCATTCTCAAGCGTTGAAGAACAATGCCTGCCAATATTTATGCTCAGCTCTACCAATTAAGTATTTCTTTATGCGTTAAAAGCATTTCTCACTTCCCACAGCTCGCTTATTGGTTGTTTGATCCCTCTAGTTCTTCTGTTCCGTTCCTTCTACGTTCTGTGACAGAACACTCACAAATTAGTCCCCTTTCTAACGCGTTAAATCTACTTGAACACTGACCAGCAGTATGAAAAAGAGAGAGAAAGTATACGAACACATCATTTGGCTAGAATTAGAGAGTGTTCAAAAAAGACGTGACTACTGGCTATATTGGCTATATGACTGGTGAAGCACCACATGGTTTTTATTATTGATATGTGGCGTTTAACGCCCCAAAACTCCCCTATGTTTATGAGAGACGTTGTAGTGGAGAACTTCGAAAATTTCTGCATCTGGGTTCCTTAACGTGCACCCAAACCTGAGCACACGGGCCTGCAGCATTTTCGCCTCTATCGAAAATGCAGCCGCTGAAGCCGAAATTCGATCCCGCGACCCGCGGGTCAGCAGCCGAGTACCATAGCCACAAGGCCACCGCGACGAAACACGCCACATAAATTTTAAGGTAGGCTTCCTCGCATACTTTGACTTACTGCAGTGAAGTTCTGCTTACAACAGCACTCGACAAGCTCGAGGCTGTTTTGCACTTCACGCACAAAAACCTGCGAAGCCTGCTGCCTGAAAGCTAGAATTGCCTAGATGCAAACGCCAATATCATCCCGGCTTTGAGATAAGTGCATACATCATTAGCCGTGAGATGAAACACGGTCACTTACCAAATCTGACGATGACCTGACGTTTCGGAACCGCATACATGTTTGTTCTTCGCTGAGCTGGACCATAAGCAATTGGCACGCGGTCAGTAACCGTGTTTCGTCTCATCGAATGTCTTGCCATACGAACTTTCATCGAGCTCTTGACTACATTATGAGCAGTATGGCAGCGGCTGAACACCACCTGCAAGATGATGCATGCTCGCTGGTTCTGCAGTCACCATTGCTCTCTTACATCCATGCACTTCGCGTTGCATTGTCCTGTGTTTTTTTTTTATTTTTATGAATAATGGTCTGCCTTCTTCAAACGTAGAAGCTTAAAATTTTCGTTTAATCTCCTGGCGCAATTTGTAAATGCAACTCACGAGTGTGCACTAAAATTTCACGAATGTCAGTCATACTAAACCGGGAAAAAGTTTATGCTGCAAGTAGTAACTACAATTTCTTTTTCACTGAACGTAGGCTGCATCTCTAGTGTAACATGCCAGGCATAAACCCGTTGTGCGTATATACTTTACCTTCCCTGAGATCGTTAGATGGCCTCAGTGATTTTTTTCGTTGTTGTTGTTCCGGAAGAAATGAATAATAGAGAGGCCTAACCACGTCCTCATCTCCGAAAGAGTTGGTAAATACGAAGATAAACAACACCTAACAGAGTTGGCACTGGATAAAGAATAGCTGATAACCACGCAAATCAAGATGTAGGCGAGACAGAATGTATGCCCAGACATTGCTTTAACGATCACTGGCTGGTCGCTCAATCTGCCTTGCGCAACAAGAGGGATCGTTTGTGTTTAACTTGCGGAACACTGAAAACAATAGTGCTCATTCATAAATCACATTCAGTGTCACAAAGCTATTTCCAATAAGGGCAAATGCATGCATCATTTACTATCAAGCACAACCTCTCGGGAGGAGTTGCCTCAAGCCCGGGTTGGAATTGGTTTAGAAGCCTTACTAGATTAAATTGCTCAATAATGCTGAGCGCTTATAACTGCGGTGTTTTTGCCAGCGAAATATTGATGGCTAATGAAACTATCAGTGAGCCAGTTTTTACTACGTTCACTAAAGCCATTACTCACGACCTTCGTGGTTACACGTCAATATTTGGGACGCTCTGTCAAGTGTAATGCTTTCTCGGATAAAAAAAAACATTCTATGCATGTGGTTAGGAAACTGTCGCACGTTATAAATGTTTATGGCCCTACACAGTTCATTTCGACCAGCACTGTTACATTAGAAACAAAAAAGTTTGCAATTTTAATCTTAAACAGCTCGCTGAATTTGTGTGCTTAGAAAAAATGGTTGGCGATTTAGAGCACTATAGTATACTGTAATGCGGGAAAATGTGAAGCTTTCCCTGTGGGAGACAGCAAGATGCGTAATGCGCTCTTTTCTGACGAAAGCTCCTGCACTTCCAGCCTATGCCAGAGAGTTTACTCATTCTGCCGCATTGCTATCGAACACCGCTTGGTGAAATTTTCTTATAGAGTTTATATCCGCGCGAACTCACGACACTGGTGTTGTATGTTTACAATTTTGTGTGCATATTCCTTTTGAACATTTGTAAAAATTCTTATCGTTCTATTATATCTTTCATTCTTCCTAAGTTCAATATTGAATTAACACAGCTGTACCTTAAGCGTTGTAGCTTCCATTTTGACATCCATATAAAAAGAGAGCTACAGTGGCTGAATGTAACTTAAGTCAGCAAATAGCCACAGGGAATGGACTTGCTAGTGTTACAGATAAAAGGGTACACGGCCTCACTGAACCCACTTTTTGTTTTGTTTTTCTCCCTGATTATTTAGCTTTGCTCGTGCCCAAGAATTGTCCCTGAAAATAAATAATTAATAAAATTCATAATCAGGTAAAGAAATATAGCAACAAAAAAACTGTACTAAACCAAAAGCTCTTTTTGAAGATTGGAATAAAAACAAACACTTCTTGTTGACAGCCGTTGTTACTTTCCCGAACTACCCACTCCACGGTCCGCCTACTACTTCGCTGAGAAAAGCGAGAGTCAACTGTTTTACCTTGCTTGAAGTTTAGTGTTGAATAATTTATGACTCCTTGGAAGTGATCGGAGGCCTGCACATGTTCTCTCGAGATTAATCTGCTCGGGGCTCAAAGTGCACACAGCCGGCTCGGCAACAAGGCTGTTAATTTGCACGAATACCGTAAAAAGCTCGAAAGAAAGCAAGAGTTAGAAGTCAGATGCTAGACGCAATCTCTATGGGGATAGCTGTTAATTGCCTTCGCTGGGCACGAAAAGAGGGTTAAATTAAGTGTAAGCGCACGCAATCTGACCCATCCATATCTCACTACTTTGTATGTGTAGGCTCTATGGATGAAGTCCCCATGCACGCAGGACCAACTTGTCATTGTTATCAAACGCTTATGCAAGAAAGCCTGCGACCTCCATTAACGCACTGTTCTGCAGTGGATACAAGGCAACGGCAGAATACAAGGCGAAATACAAGGCAACGTCCGGGATGATGACGCTGTCAAAGCTGAACATGACGCTTCGGCATAAGCTGTCGAGATACCTTTCTCGCGGCAAGACGCTGCAACACTAGTGTTGGCACACGCTTGGCGCCTCCAGCGATCCCTCTGAAGAGACCCTGGCCACCAGTACTGGCCTTTGTACAAGATCTACCCATCGTGTCATTTTAGTATGTCACAATTAAAATAATTTCTTCTCTCTCTCTCTCTCTCTCTTGCTTGAAGTTGACAACATTTTTCTTTATCTACATATTATTTTATATCTGGGTCGTCGGGCTACTCCGTCAGCCGGAAGAATGCAGGAAAAAGATACGTTCCGTGAAAGTAATTGATAAAAATATAGCCATAATTGTTGGGGTTTAACGTCCCAAAACCACCATCTGGTAATGAGAGACGCTTTAGTGGAGAGCTCCGGAAATTCCGTCCACCTGGGGTTCTTTAACGTGCATCTGACTCTAAGCACATGGGCCTCAAGTATTTTTGCCTCCAACAAAAATGCGATCGCCACAGCCGGGATTTGATCCCACGGATATATCTGTAGTGGCATTTACCCGTTTTCTGTGGTTAAATATAAATACGGTTTGCGGTCTATGATGGTCCCCGAAAATGAAGATTCGGCCAAGAGCAGCTTTGGGGTTAAGAAATTGTGAAAAGCGAAACGACAGGCGTTTGTACCTTCACTTCTTACCACAGCTTCTTTTTGTTCGTCCTGCCTTGCTAGCCAAGATAGAGCTTGGGCAAGTTACGTCATAAAGAGAGAGAGAGAAGCAAGAAAAGGCAGGGAGATTAACCAGATGCACGTTCCATTTGTTACCCTGCACTGGGGGAAAAGGACAAAAAAAATAAAGGTGGACAGAATCATGAGCAGACTCGAGAGAGAACATGCAGTGCATGGTTGGTCACTTAGATCTGTTAATTTTTAGCTTTTTGAATAGCACTTTCTAAGCCTTCTGCACCCTGGACGCACATTAACGTGGTGCGGCTAGTCATAGTACTGTGACTATTCTGTTAATTTTGCTGTTATCGCTTCAAAGATGCCCATTTCGTCTTTATGATTCATTTGGATGCCACACAAAACAAAGTGTAGCATGGCGTGCAAGCTTGTACGGACTTGTAGCGCGGAAGCCTCCTTTGAAGACTATACCCTCACGTTTGTTCTTTGACTGGCCACATACGAAAGACCGACACTGCGGGGTGCTGTAGGCGTTGAGGAGCGTGGCCCTCTCCAAGGTAGTCTTGCACGGCCAAGGTGACAATACCGAGTTTGATAACCAATGAAATCTCGTCGGTGTCCACGTGCAGCATAACAATGTCTGCTACCGAACTCGAGGTATACGTTGAAGAAGTGTGATCGAAAAAAATTAATCAAGAAAGGCAGCTACAAAGGAGCCTTTAGCCCGTTAACCACTTGCTCCTTTTCTGCAAATCTTGACAGGATTACTGCAATTTCTTTTAAGTGAGGATCCCGTTTTCAGTATTTATACTCCGTGACCTTCATCTGTTAGAAGTATTCTGTAATATTCATTCCTGACCATTAAACTGAATACGTAACTGACGAAATGACCTCCTCCTCCTCACTGATTGTAACCAGTGAGGAGGAGGATGTAAAGTAAGGAAAGGCAGGAAGGTCAACCAGGCAAGCGCCCAGTTTGCTATCTTGCACCAGGGAAAGGGGATTGAGAGATGAAAAGAGAGAGATAGAAAGAAGACAACATAAAGAACACACGTGAGCTTGAACTAGACTGCTGCATTCGATATTAGTGGACGCAGTAGTTCAGTAGATCGTCAATTCATGCCTACTGAAGGCTTGCAAGCACTGGGCGTAGAACATCCAGTACCTGTTGTACGGCATCAGTGTGTAGTGAGTTCAGCCTACCGACGAACACTCCCAGTGTGTCTACCAGTGTATGAAGAACTATCAGGATTGATTTTCCTTTTTCTGAAAGCGAGCATAGAAGTGAATAATTAGAAATTAAGACGTCACAGTAAATATGAAAGACAAAATCTTTCGATTCTAAAGTTTTCATTTCTACATTTTGTTGGAAAGCCATTTGTAATTTGTATGTTTCTATTATAACCCACCCATTGCTGTTATCATTATTCTTCTTATTTTACAATGAAACACGCGGTTCAATGTCTATCCCTCATGCAGCCATATTCCAATTAAACTAAGGATACACATATGCATCAGTAAAGCTTCGTTTATTCCTTCCTATGTACAGAAACTGTTGTTGTTGTTGTTGTTGTTGTTGTTGTTGTTGTGTTGTTGTTGTTGTTGTTGTTGTTGTTGTTGTTGTTGTTGTTGTTGTTGTTGTTGTTGTTGTTGTTGTTGTTGTTGTTGTTGTTGTTGTTGTTGTTGTTGTTGTTCGAAGAGGCCCTGTTCTCTATATCATTTGATTTCCCTTCTGTTAGCTGAAAGGAGCGAATTCATGAGCTGGCCAAAATTAAACTCTTTGTCGAGCGAACTTGTGCCCACAAAAAAATTACGCTCAGATTGCAACGATATTCGCGTGCACAGTCGTCGGTCATCGAGTAATTCGATGAACTGTGAAAGCGTGTCACCATTTATACATGTGGAATCGAAAAGTCCAGCGTTGTCATTGGTGACCGCGTTTGTTATAAAACAAATTCAACTGCCCACATTTTTTGTGCAACCTTATAAGAAGTTTAAAACAATTGGTGAAGGTTCCCAGATATTTCAATAGTAATATCTGGGGTTTAGCGTCCAAAAACCATGGCACGACTATGAGAGACGTTGTGGTGGAGGGTTCCAGAAATTTCGACCTCCTGAGGTTCTTTACCATGCAACTAAATCTAAGCACAAGATCCTCAAACATTGCTTCTCTGACATCCCAGCGTAGCCTACGCACAAAAGTAGTGACACGTAGAACTAACATATTACATAACAAATACAAGAAGTATAGCGCATGTGGCAACGTGAAATTGTCCCGTCTCCAGATAACATCCCCTATTAATGTCACGGCAGCAATAAGCATACCGCAATGTTGTTGGGTAGCTGACGACCAAATACTTCCTTCCTTCTTCACTTCCGTGTAATTATTTGTTCTACAAAACCGACGGGGATGCCACCTTATCTTGGAAGAGCTTTTGCTGCACCGCTTGACTGTATTGCCTTCATCCGTAAGCGAAAGGTCATGACACCCGTGACAAGAACGTGGAGAATGTTAGACGGCCCACGGTTCCAATATCGAACTTCTTCCACTGGCAACGGTCTCGCGAGAGTGCAATACGAGCTTCGATCCTATTTGCATAGACCTCGCGTGGGAGCTCGCTCCACCTCCGTCTCCAACATGTCGAGTTAGTTTCGCGGACAGATGCGTGATCCAAGAATAGAGGAACGCCTTTGTGTGCGCCGGTAGCAGGATACAGCCGCGTACGAAGCTCGCCACACTATCTTAGTTGAACCTCTCTTTGATTCCGACATTCTTTAGCGACATGTCCTTGCCCAAGCAATGACGTGGATTTGCGGTGGACGCTCCTCGACAGGAGTTGGAAGGGATCGATCTTTCCTTTCTATTCCTGGCGCTTGGGACGACCTGAGCTACGAAGAAAGCGGATTCCTACAGCACCACGTGCGAGGCTCACCGTCGAGTACATGACAGCTGAGCCTAAAGCGATATAAAAGGTCAGACTCTCGAGTTTTGTAAACGCGTAGCGCCACCTTTCGGGGCAGTTCCGGAGTATGGCTCTCTTGTACAGTTTGCTACGCAACCAAAGGCAACTAGCGTGTGCGAAACAACTATTGAGATAGCTGTCAGGTGTGTTTGTGCACTGAACACTCAGAAAAAAATAGGGGACACTGCGCCTTTAGGAGTTGAACGCGATAGAGACATCATGTCCGTAGTTCATACTTCAAACACTTAGTGCATGAAACCTTTTCGAGTTTGCTTTGCGCCCACTACATGGCTTTAAAGAAATAAGCGCAGCAGCGTGTGTGCCTTTTTTAGTGGGGTACCGGCTTTCAACCACGGAGCCATTACGATAATCCCATTCTCTGACACCCGTTGGAAATGGACGCTTGTACCACGCATTATTACTGCAATATTTCATGTTGCATTGTGAAGCATGTATACAGGGTGCGTGTATTTGTGAACCATGAAAGCTACTTTCACTGCCTTTCTAAGCAGAGGATGTTCTTTTCACTGTTTTGACAAGCAGAGGCGTGGTCATGTAGTTGAACATCCGCTTGCCATGTACACAACCCGGGTTCGATCTCCACTTGAACCCAAACAAACCTGTTTCGGTCCCCACTCTGCTCCAGGATTTGCATCGTTCTCGATTTTTCGGTTCTATTTATTTTATGTTTAGCATCTGTGTAATATACGCGCCCACACAAACATACACAAAGGGTCACCTGGAATAATTTCTCACTACGCCCCCAAACAGTGAGAAATAATCATGTATACATCAGAAAATAGACGTTCATGTAAGTAAAGGACAGCAAGATGTGAAGCACGGACACTGAAAAAATTTGTGCCAGAACCCACCGAAGCAGTACAATCAGTGTTTCAGCGCCTCGCACACGCACTAACTATAGAGCCCGCCCTTACATCCCACAGCACGTATCAAAGTACTGGTGGCATTAATATGATAACAATCGTTGGGGGTTTGACATCCCAAAACCACGATTTAATTATGAGAGACGCCGTAGCGGAGGGCTCCGGAAATTTCGACCATCTGGTGTTCTTTAGCGCGCACCTACAGGAAGCGGATTGAACAAGCGAATGACAGTGACAGTGAAGATACTCATGCCTACTATATCAGCAGTGATGACTTTTCAGATGATGGTTTCCAACCTGTGCGGAGCCACAAAGCGAAAAGGGGGAATCTGAAGACACCCTCATCCTCACGTATTCAAACTGTAAGTGAAGCGCCAAAATCGAACACCTATACCATCCTGTTTCTGCCTGCACTTCCTACCGTCAGCATGAAACACCATAACAGACAGTCTGTGTCGAGGTCTCTAGAAGCGCTCGTGCCAAATGAGATCACGGACATAAGAGTTAACGCCAGAAAGAACATACTGGTTGTGGACGTTTTGCACGCAAGTGCGTTGGGCGTTCTGCGCAGTGTAACTGACTTGGACGGCAATCAGGTGCGCTCTCATGTTCCCTTGGGATGTGATGTAGTAACCGGCGTGATCTACGACATAGATGGGGCTATTTTAAATAATGACTTACAATTTCTTATCAAGTCAACAACTGATACTCCAATTGGTCACCCGGCTGGGCAAGTCTCGCTGTGTGAAGATTGCGTTCAAGAGCACATCCCTCCCCTTTCATGTGAAGGTGGGGTACTTCCACCATGCTATGCGGCCTTTCATTCCAAAGCCTCTCCAGTGCCGTAAATGCATGAAACTTGGTCATGTGATCAGCGTCTGCGAGAATTCGGTGGTATGACACCGCTTCGCCGAGCCCCATACAGCGGATAAGTGTGTCGCTACTGTCAAGAAATGTTCGAATCGCAATGAATCTCATGAAGCCACATCGAAGGACTGCCCGCGTATTCAGAAGGAAATTGTCATCTTGAAGGAGATGGTGCGCGATCGCTCATCTCGTCGAGAAGCCGCAGCTAAAGTCAGAAGGAGTCGTTCACGTCGACGTCAGTCTTCAAGGACGCCCGCTGCCTCTTCGATGCGTTTGCCAGCTCCCTCATCATTACCACCTCCTTTACCTCCCAGACCACTTGCTGTGGGAAAGACTGTAAAGGGCAAGGCCAGTGAGCATACCATAACTGCGGCAGAGTGGCCTGCACTTCAAAGGGAAGCAGCATCAAGCGAACCGGAGGAGTTTCACGACGGCCAGCCCGAGATCCCAGTTCAAGATCTTTCCAACCAAGACAGGCAAGTGACTGCAATCGTGCAATCATTAATTGCCACGATTTGCACGCTACTGAGCAGCATACAATCTCCGTCTGCCAAGAGCGCACTGCAAATACAGGATGCACTGGATCCAGTGGTTGCTCACATCGTATAAGCACAATGGCTCAACAAAATCTCATCTTCCACACTGAAGCTAAAAGTGCGTCAATTTTTCAGAGGAATGTCAGAGGCTTGAAGTCCCGTATCTCGGACTTTCGCCAATTTTTCGAGCCAATTAATTTCCTATACTTGTCATATGTGAACCAAACGCATTAACGCCTTACAGATTGTCCGGTTATGAAGCTTTTTGTTCAGCCGCTTGCGAAGAACGAAGCAAAGTAATTTTATACATACGCATGGACTTGGCTTATGTTTCACACCCAATAAGTTCAAATGACGACAATCAGTACGTGTGTCTTCGTGTGAAGAAGAATGATGTGTAATGAATCTGAATAACGGACGCTCTGCTGGTAATGAAGAAGACGATGATGATCGGTGGCTGTAGTAGTAGCTTGCGCACGCCGCTCGCCATTAGCCAGACCTACCTGATAAAGCACATTCTTACGAGCTGCGTCTGAACCTTTCTCGACGTACAACATCTCTATTTTAAGTGGTGGAGGAGCCGGAGTTCCCATCAACTTGGAACTTCGCAATCGGACGCTACCCTCACCGTTCACCATGACTGCTCCTGGCCCTTCTCAAGCTGCCTTACCAACGACAGTCTACTGTACTGACGTGCTTCGGCAACGCGACCCACCAATTTTTCGCGGCAACGACGAACAAGACGTCGAGGACTGGCTCGTCGAGTACGAAATCGTAAGCGCTTCCAACAAGTGGAACGCCTGCGACCAGCTCACAAACGTGCGCTTTTACCTCGCTGATGTGGCCAGCCTCTGGTTCAAGAACCATGAAGGCGCAATCACCAACTGGTCCGCATTCAAGACCACCATCGCCACGGTCTTCGGTCATCCCGCCGTACGCCGGCTTTGCTCGGAACAGCGTCTCCGTAGTCGAGTCCAGCGCAGAGACGAGACCTTTACAAGTTACATTGAATATGTCTTGTCTCTTTGCAAGCACGTTGATGAATCTCTAACCGAACGCGACAAAATCAAGCACATCATCAAAGGAGTGGACGACGATACCTTCCAGATGCTCGTCGCTAGGAATCCACAGACTGTCACCGATGTTGTCAAGCTCTGTCAGGAGTACGACGAGTTGCGTAAGCAGCGTGTCTCGACGCGCAGGGCCGCTGAAGATACGGCTGAAGTTTCCGCCCTCGTGCACGACGTCACTGCTGATCACACCGTCTTACTGCCCCACATCAAACAATTCATTCGTGAAGAAGTTGTGCGTCAGCTTTCTCTTGTGGCCGAAGCATCCGAGCCAGTAACCTCGTTAGACCCACGTCTACGCCAGGTCATTGAGACACAGGTCACGCAGGCACTGCCTCCATCGCCATCTGTCCCTACGCCGCTGACCTACGCTGCCGTCGTTGCTAGACCCCCCGCCCCACCTGTCTCTCGCGCATACCGGGGCACCGGGTCCTCCTACCCTACGACGCTGCCTACATACACGGCACCCCATCCTTTTTCGCCCCCTGCACCTTCTGTCGTTAACCCATGGCGCACCTTGGATAATCGACCCATCTGTTTTGCATGCGATTTCGTGGGACATATAGCACGCTACTGTCGCCGTCGCAACTTCCAGCCTCCGGACCATGGGAATTCTGCAAATTACCAGGCTTCCCAGAATCCCCAGCGACCATCTTCTCCTATCACCGACTCATTGTCCCCACGACGCCCTGTCGATTTTCGCGATCATTACCACCCCGTCACCGATCTGTCTCCCCGATGCTTCGGCGCACGAGCCCCGCTCGAGAGGAAAACTGACAGCCGCAGTTCCGGAGGCAAGAACTGCGTCGTCGTCGAACTTTCCAAGACCTCCTTTTTGTCCGCACAACGAAAATGATGTGCTATTAGAACGTGTTGCTGTACGTGCACTTGTCGACACAGGCGCCGTCGTTTCTGTAATTAGTGAAAAAACTGCGTCGTGATTTGAAAAAAGTTACAACGCCGCTTACGAATCTTGCTCTGCGTACAGCCACCTCCCATTTCATCGCACCGACAGCTCAGTGCACAGCACGCGTTCTTATTCAAGATGTTTGGTACGCCGTCAACTTTGTTGTTCTCCTACGTTTATCTTACGACGTCATACTAGGATGGGATTTCCTTTCTACCCATCAGGCCCTCGTCAACTGCGCTTGTGCTGAACTCACGTTGACGAATCCGTACCTTGATATCGACCACCACAGTCCCTCGAAAGTGTTGTTTGCCGCAGCTGACGTCCGCATCGCGCCGTTGTCTGCCATCCTAGTGCCTGTGTTTTCCCCTGCTGCCACTAACTCGACGCTCCTGTTCCAACCAACTATAGCTAGTGTGCACCACCGAACCATCGTCCTTCCGTTTGCCATCATCAACTTTTCCAATAGTTCGGCGGTACTTTATGCGTGCAACGTTTTTGCTTGTCCGTACACCCTGCTACGCGGCGAGTGTCTGGGAAGCCTCGAGACCTTAAATTGTATTTTCGAAGACCCCGTCTCTCCAGACAAGCCATTTTTACCAACTTGTGCCATTACACCCGCAACTGACGCTAATGAACCTATGGATGTATTCCGCAAGTGCCATTGATTGCAACCTCACGCCTGGGCAGCAGGAACAGCTGATCAAGCTCCTCCAGCGTTTTCGAGCCTCGTTTGACCACAATCAGCCTTCCTTAGGTCGAGCGTCATCTGTTGTTCACCGTATAGATGCCGGTCAAGAGACACCATTACGGCAGCGTCCATATCGTGTGTCAACTACCGAACGCCGTGCCATCACTGAACAGGTTGACGACATGCTGACACGTGGCATAATCGAACCGTCAAACAGTCCCTGGGCCTCTCCAGTTGTGTTGGTGAAGAGGAAGTACGGATCCATCAGGTTTTGCGTGGACTGCCGACGTCTCAACCGAATCACGCGCAAGGATGTCTATCCGCTGCCACGCATTGACGATGCCTTGGACTGCCTACAGGGAGCCGAATTTTTCTCTTCTTTAGATCTGTCCTCTAGATACTGGCAGGTACCCATGGCAAAGGCCGATCGCGAAAAAACAGCTTTCATCACGCCCGACGGGCTTTACGAATTCACAGTCATGCCCTTCGGCATCTGCAACGCGCCAGCTACTTTCTAGCGAATGATGGACTCTATCCTTCGAGGCCTCAAATGGAACGTTTGCCTTTGTTATTTAGATGACATTGTCGTCTTTTCAACTGATTTCGCAAACCATTTAACCCCCCTCGAGAAAGTCCTCGCGTGTATTTCTGCCGCGGGGCTACAACTGAATCTGAAGAAGTGCCATTTCGCCACTCGAAAGCTTACGATCCTTGGCCACGTGGTTTCAAAAGACGGCATTCTTCCTGACCCTGCCAAACTTACAGCCGTTTCAGCGTTTCCCAAACCGACCACCATGAAAGAGCTCCGAAACTTCATAGGCCTTTGCTCTTACTTCCGGCGCTTCGTCCGCAATTTCACGACGATCATCGCTCCTTTGACCAAGCTCCTCGCTGGCTCTAGAGACCTTTCAGTCTGGTCTACCACCTGTGACGATTCTTTCAATGAATTGCACTGGCTCCTCACGTCGCCGCCTATTCTGCGACACTACGGCCCATCGGCACCCACAGATATCCACACCGACGCTAGTGGTGTCGGGCTAGGCGCTATTCTTGCACAGCAGAAAGACGGCTTCCAAGAGTACGTGGTTGCCTACGCAAGCCGAACTCTTAGCAAAGCCGAAATCAACTATTCCGTCACTGAAAAGGAATGCCTCGCCATTATTTGCGCGATAGAGAAATTTCGACCTTACGTGTACGGGCGCCCTTTTGACGTCGTGACTGACCACTGCTGGTTGTCGTCACTGAAGGATCCAAGCGGTCACCTCGCCCGATAGGCATTACGCCTCCAAGAATATAATATTCGCGTGGTCTATCGCTCCGGCCGGAAACATTCGGACGCAGACGCCCTATCCCGTTCGCCCCTACCCCCTGACCCGGACTGCTGCGAAAGTCTAACCTGTGATACCACTGCCGTCACCATCGCCGACATGCCATCTGACCAACGCAAGGACCCTTGGGTTGCTTCGATTCTAGACATCCTTGCTGGGCGGACGGCTTCCCCCCCTTCTCGCACGTTGCGTCGGCAAGTCGAGCACTTCGCCACTCGCGACGACGTGCTGTACCGACGCAACTACGCACCCAGTGGACGTCAGTGGCTACTCGTGATTCCACGTCATCTGCAATCCGAAATTTGTTCCACGTTTCATGACGACCCCCAATGTGTTCACGCAGGTTTTTTGAAGATTTATTCTCGCATACGTCACCGATATTACTGGCGTGGCATGTATCGTTTTATACGACAATACGTTCGGGCCTGCTAAACGTGCCAGAGACGAAAAACTCCCCCTTATCACGCCAGCGGTACCTTGTTACCCTTACCATGCCCATCCCGACCATTCGACCGCGTCGGCATCGATATCTATTGTCCCCTTCCCAACACTGCTGACGGTAACCGCTGGATCATAGTTGCCGTCGACCATCTCACGCGGTATGCCGAAACTTCATCCCTTCCCTCGTCTACAGCAAAAGACGTTGCGACTTTCGTTCTTCACAACATCATATTACGCCATGGAGCACCTCGGGAGTTACTGAGCGATCGGGGTCACGTAGTCTCGTTAGAGGTCATCACAGCATTGCTGCGTGAGTGCCACGTTGTTCACCGCACTAAAAGCGCCTATCATTCCCAGGCCAATGGAATGACAGAGCGCTTCAACCGCACCCTTGGTGACATGCTGTCTAGGTATATGTCGTCAGACCACTCCAATTGGAACTGAGTGCTCCCGTTTATCACGTTCGCCTGTAATACCGCCATTCAAAGCACTACTTAATTCTCTCCTTTTTTCCTCCTTTACGGACGCGAACCTTCTTGCACTATGGACACCATTCTTTCGTACAAACCTGACTCCTCAGAGTCCACGACTTTGTCTCAAGCCGCTACATACGCTGAAGAATGCCGCCAACTGGCAAGATCATTCACAACCCAAGACCAAGGACGCCAAAAGCACCACCCTGACGCATAAAATAACACTACTTCCTACGATCCAGGTTCACTCGTTTGGCTGCATGTCCCTTCTGCTACACCTGGCCTTTCTACCAAGTTGGTCCCCAAGAATCACGGCCCATATCGTGTGCTACAAAAAACGTCACCGGTGAATTACCTCATCGAGCCACTGGAACCATCTTCTGACCAACGTCATCGTGGCCAGGAAATTGTCCACATCTCGTGACTTAAGCCCTGCTACGACCCTCTCGTGTTTACTTGTCCATAGGTCGCCAGGATGGCTCCCTATTTCGCGGGGAGTAATTGTAATGAATCTGAATAACGGACGCTCTGCTGGTAACGAAGAAGACGATGATGATCGGTGGCTGTAGTAGTAGCTCGCGCACGCCGCTCGCCATTAGCCAGACCTGTCTGATAAAGCACATTCTGCCAAGCTGCGTCTGAACCTTTCTCGGCGTACAACACCTCTATTTTAGATGTTTCGTTCACACTTATTGGTGGATATATATCTACGTCATCGCGATTTGACTGCGACAGATTAAAAGACATCCTAATGAGGACCGATGGGCCTTGGTTCATCACCGGTGACTTCAACGCTGATCACATGCTCTTGGGGAGCACTCAAATGAATGCCAGGGGCAGGAATATTGTTACATTCGCTTGCGACTACGACCTTTCTATCATGAACGATGGTACCACTACATATCTGCGGGGTTTCACGTATGGTAGTTGCCTTGACCTGACATTGGTGTCACGGTGCTTCTCTCGCAAAGTTAAATGGTCTTGCGATATTGAGACGCATGGGAATTATCACATACCCACCTACGTGAAGATCCATGGTATCAGAAAAATTTCTCTTCCGTTGGCACTGACTGGTCGATGTTTACATCGCGTGTTGAAGACGCTTGCCAAGAAGACCTTGCCTGCAGCCTGTAAAATACAATCGCGGAAGCTATGCATGCGACCAAATGTAAATTAGCATTCTCGTCTAAAATAACACAGTTCGACATCAAACTACGAGCTATAAGAAGGAGTGCTCAACAACGATAGACGCACAAGATCAATTTACGACCTGAGGGAAGCAAGACGGCTCCAGAATAAGATTCAACGACGCAATGACAAGCTGGAGAACGAACTCTGGAAAGCATTCTGCGAATCTCTAGAACCTCATAAACCGCTGTCATATATCTGAAGAACAGTTCGTGGTCTTCGCTCCTCTCCGCAAACAACGGCACCTTTTTAAAGCTTTGGCCCTCCATCATGGAAAAACAGAACTCGAGGTGGCTGGAGAGTTTTGCACGAGAGTCGCCGGGAATATTATGAACAAGAGCATCGACGACGTGATCGTTCCTGAGACGCGATTACCAGAAATGGACATTCCATTCACCATGGAAGAACTGGAAGGTGCATTAGTCACTTCTAAGCGCACGTCATCGCTAGGTCCTGATGGTATTACTTATAGTGCGTTGGGACATCTTGGACAACAAGCCAGAAGAAAACTTTTAACATGCTTCAACAACTCCTGGCTCAACGGCAGTGTTCCCGAAAATGAAAAATCAGTCGATTAATACCACTTCCGAAATCGGGAAAATCGCCATTGGACTTGACAGCGTATCGCCCTATTGCCCTCGCAGGCTGCCTCGGAAAAGTGATGGAAAGAATGGTTCTATTTCGTCTCGAGTGGTACTTAGAACGATACGCCAACTACCCTTCCTGTATGGCAGGCTTCCGTCGGGGCCGCTCCTCCATCGACTGTGTCCCTGACTAATCGACATTTGTTCATCAAGAAAGAAGTCGCAAGCGTATATCAGTGGCACTCTTCCCTGACGTGATGGGTGCATATGATAATGTAGCTCGCGATGCCATCCTCACTTCTCTCGCAGCAATGAGCATTGGTGGACGAATGTTTCAATGGATAAAAGGTTATATAACTGGCAGGGGTTCTTTGTGCAAATAGATGAGGGTAAAACTACTAAACATCGCACCTACTGCGGAGTACCTCAGGGAGGTGTTTTAAGCCCCACCTTGTTCAATGTTGCCCTCATTGGTCTTGCGGAGGTTCTGCCAAAGTCGGTATGCCTATCCATATACGCCGATGATATTTGCCTCCAGAGTGCTGCAGTTACTCGCCCTCAGGTGCGTGCACCAATACAGCGGGAAGCAAACCCTCCCAACAGCCTACCTTAAGAAACAAGGCCTAAATATATCAACTGTGAAGTGCACGTTGATGGCGTTTACATGCAAACCACTGACACCATACCCTGTTTACATCAATGGGCAGAGTGTCAAATATGCACGGACGCATCGTTTCGTGGGCATAATAATCGACAGGAGCCTTTCGGGGAGCTCGCATTGTGCGTACTTGAAGATGAGGCTGCTATCTATTGTGCATATAATGAAATTCATGTGCGGGAAAGCATGGAGAACTTCTGTGGCCTCCATGCTACAGCTGTACAGGGCCTTATTTCTGGGTATATTGCGCTACAGCTTGCCGGTACTGACTAACACTTACAAATCCAATACTCAGTCATTGGAGAGCTTGCAGGGTCAGGCACTGCGTATCTGCCTAGGATTGCCCCGATGCGCTTCTATTTATGCCACAATCGTGCTCTCCAAAGACCATCCGGTCAGGACATATATAGAGTTGTGGATTGCCTCAGAGCGCACATTCGACATGCTAGCCGTGTCCCCGACCACCACTTCGCCCTTCTACCTTCCGGAAGACCACGTGCTACGTTTTCAGACGTCATAGCCAAGCACCTAAACAGCATTCCATCAGGATATACGCCAGCTACAAGGATTGCATGTCCTTTGTGGTGCCTCGACCAGCCGCAAGTACGTCTAGAAATTCCGGGCATCAAACAGAAAAGTAATCACTCCAGAGTAGCATTGAAGCAAGCAACACCGCTATTCTTATATGAGTTGTACTTGGACCGAACGCAGATATACACTGATGGGTCCGTGTCGTCCAGCAGCTCATCAGGTGCCGCTGTAATTCCGGCTGCTACAATGCCAATCAAATTTAAGTTGTCGCATATGACTACGTCTACGGCATCATAGCTTGCTGCTATAAGAGCTGCTTTACAATATCTCGTTCAAGAGCGTCCAGGAAAATGGGTCATATTCTGTGATTCGAAGGCAGCACTTCAGAGTTTGCAGTTTGCTATGCGTAGGAGGAATCATGAACAATTGGTACATGAAATAAAACATTGCCATCATGAAGCTCTAGCAAGAGGGCATGATATTATATATCAATAGCTGCATGGACATATCGGTATTACCGGAAAACACTTAGCCGATGATGCAGCACGCTCAGCCCATGAAGGAACCCGTGTGGTCCCGATTCCTCTATCAAGGACTGATGCAGCAGGACATCTTTACTTGCTGGTTCGAGATCTTACACGCACGTTCTGGTCGTCTACCAGCTTCCAAAGATGTCACTTATATGAACTGGATCTTTCGTTCAAGATACAGCTACCATCACAACTTTCCTGCTCCGATGCGACACTGTTATGCCACCTTTGGTTGGGTGCTGCATTCACAAAGGTGTACTCCTTTCGCATTGGTATGGCAGACACCTCTACGTGCGACTTCTGCGGAGCTTAAGAGACCATTGAACTTGTTTTGTGCAGCAGCGCTTGCTACGACACACAGCGATGCCAGCTCCGAAAGATTTTGAATCAACTTGACTCTAGACCAGTCTGTTTGCAGAAGATTCGGGGACCTTGGGCATTTGCCTCGATTGCGCAGAAAGCGACTAAAGCACTCCTACTTTACTTAAAGACAACAAACCTGAGCGACCACCTGTAGACTGTGTGTGCTCCCCCGACTGTGCTCGTGATTGTGTGTACCTTCTTATCTCTCTGCAACCTCTTTTCTCCCCTTCATCCCTTCCCCAGTGCAAGGTAGCAAACCACATGTGCATCTGGTTAACCTCCCTACCTTTTATTGCATCTTTTTTTCTCTCTCTACATCTAAGTACATGGGCCTACAACATTTTCATCGGCATCGGAAATGCGGCCGCCGCTGCCGGGATTCAATCACGTGACCTGCGGGTCAGCAGTTGAGTATACCGTAACCACTAGACCACCACAGCGGGTGGTGGCATTAATAGCCCTTCACTCATTGCGTCGTTACTTGCAGACCTCGGGACGAAAAGCATGAAGCAGTGAATACTGAGTATATCTATTTAAAGCTTTTTCGGGTTTTCGAAGCCCCGGTGCAGGTTTGATAAGGTGTCCCTGATACATGTGCACTCTGAGGAATGCTCAACTCTCAATGTCTGCAGATCCCGTCGTCTCGTTCTCGGCTTCCGAGAGACGCCAATCTATGAAAGACAGTCACGGTAACACCTCTGCCCCTTTGCATCCAGGGTGAGTATTCACACTCTCCCGAAGTTCTCATGGCCACGTGAAGACATTGGCCGTACCGCGCACTAGTACTCGCTGAATTGTACTACGTCTACGAGATGCCACCATTTTTAAAGATTATTCTCACTTCAATGCGAAAATTTTGGTCCTTAGAAAAAATTTATTTCATCATGGTATGGAACACACTATAGGAAACAGTGTTCAACCATTAAGGACCGCAGTATACACACGCAAGCGACTCAGCACAAAGTACATGAAACGTTAAAAAAAATGTCCAGTTCTGTAAGAAGTGCGTAACACTTGCTACACGTACCCACACACGTATAATAATATACATAATTTACATTTCGATGTATATACAAAATATACTAAACTTCACAATCAAGTTCACAATCAAAATCGACTTTTATGTCTGTCAACCGAAGCGATTCAGCTACTACGCTAAATATCAACCACTTTCTCAACACCCACCAATCTTGATCTGGTTTCTGCGTTCATACGTGTGTGCATTGTTGATTAAAAAGCAAATATTGCGCATATCCGGGGCACAATATCAACACGTCAATATTCTGTGGTGTGTTTCCTTTTACTATAAAAGTCATAAATAAGTAATTGATCGTGGGGTTTAACGTCCCAAAACCACCATATGATTATGAGATTCGCCATAGTGGAGGGCTCCAGAAATTTCGACTACCTGGGGTTCTTTAACGTGGCCCCAAATCTGAGCACACGGGCCTACAGCATTTCCGCCTCCATAGAAAATGTAGCCACCGCAGCCGGGCTTTCATGCGGCCACCTGCGGGTCAGCAGCCGAGTACCTTAGCCATAAATAATTTTAAGGACTTTAGCATTTATTAAGCTGCACTGACAATGCAACGCATTGCAGGAAAAGGCGGGTTTTGTCTATGCTTTGCTGAAACGATGGTGCTGCTACCTACACGTGGCCTTGCATTCTACAAATTATGGCCTCCGAGATGGCGCAAGCACACTATATAGGAAGGCCTTTTTGTATTTTCAAGATTGCTGCTACAGGACGCTCATATCTCACGCGGCGTAATGCAGCGCCTAAATAATCCAATTCACAGATTTCCTCGCGCAGAACATCAAATGAACATTTTGTCCACTCTCTCCAGGTGAAAAACTATCATCTTTCGATGACATTTGCAGTGAAGCATGCAGATACGGGCCCATTTGTTTTTCTACTGCGTTCACCTTGCAAGCTGCTATTGATTGTTTGAAGTACTGGGACAGATCTTCTTCACATCACTGCCAAAAATTATAAAAAGTATTTATATAATAGCATATCTCGATAGCTACCAATATCAGTTGCTAAGCGACACATTTCTTTTATACCTGAAAGCTGTCGCTTTAAGCTACTTCGACATAGTATATACCGCTTATAAGGTAAATCGTGGGTGTCGCTAATATCCGTACTATGAGCAGTACCACACTATAACAATCAAAACAGCCTTTTTCAAGGGCCGGTGGTCTAGTGGCTAAGGTACTCGGCTGCTGACCCGCAGGTTGGGGGTTCGAATCCCGGCTGCGGCGGCTGCATTTCCGATGGAGGCGGAAATGTTGTAGGCCCGTGTGCTCAGATTTGGGTGCACGTTAAAGAACCCCAGGTGGTCGAAATTTCCGGAGCCCTCCACTACGGCGTCTCTCATTATCATATGGTGGTTTTGGGACGTTAAACCCCACATATCAATCTTTTTCAAGGGCCGCGACTGCGTAAAACGGGTTGAGCATTAGTCACGCGTGTCCTAGAATCGAAGCATTCGATGAGTGGTGCTTACAACCTTTTAAATTTGCGAATGCTGAACAAAAAAATAACGTTGGCATCGCTTGTCATTTAACAGCAACGCGTGTCATTTAACACGAGTTGTCAACCAAATGAACACGAAAAAAAAAGAGGGGGGTTACATAAAAAAGTACCATCACCGAAATGCACCGATTGCTTCTCAGACCACCTCAAATACGTGCATTTACACAGAAACTCTGTTGAATCCCGTCAGAAATTTCACAGGTTGAAAAACGCCAATAGTTTGATTTCACGGGCAAGCATCCGACTTCAAGACGTGGCATTCGAATCGTGAACCACCATTCGAACGCTATACGTGCCACCCTCCATTTCATTAACGACATTCATCCCTTCCCAAAGTGCAGCCACTGCAGAGAGATTCGTTTATTCCGCACGAAACCGCAACTTAGATAGCACGCGCCCGACCGCGCGACTAACGCTGATTTGGCCTAACCTGCCACTCGGTATGTTGTCACGGGAAAATTTCCTCATACATGAAGGTCCGGCGTCGCAAAGACCACCCTCAAGCACTGATCCAAGAACAGCGTGCGTGATATAGTTCGCGTTCGCTGCCGGAAAATAAACGACGACGAAAACCCGCCAAGCTAGACAGTGTACTGGTCGCAAAAGCGAACGCTCACTTCATAAAGCCTTTATATGCTTTGAATTTACGGTAGCAAATGCGATATCTGTATCAAGCACGATAACGACTACGTTTTTTTCACGGCAGGAAACTGTTAAACGCAGTTGATAAGGACGGTATCGCACATGCCACGTTGCCCCGCGCACGTCCAGAACCACGCTATAGCAACGCCAATCCGTCGGCACTGGTCCGAATTCGTCGTCGATACTCGGCAAGTCCGCGCAGCGTACCGTGGTCTTTATTCCTTTTCTTTTCTTCCCTCCACCTTCTGTTCATTCACTTGGCGTCCCCCCCCCCCTTCTCTGTAACGACCTCGTCGCTCACTCTCCAGCGGCGCACTCGCTACCGCGATTACGACGAAGATTTTCCGGCCACCGCTTTATAACCGGCATCTCATCTTGAGGGACTGCACAATAAGTGGTATGCGTATACGTATGGTTCTATAGGAGGGGGAGCGGGAGTCGAAAAAGACCGCAATGTAACAGATTCTGCACTATAAGCGGTTACATTATAAGTGGTCTCTATGTGGTTTCAAGTGCCAAAACCACGTTATGATTATGAGGCATACCGTAGAGCAGGGCTCCGGCAAAGCCGAATATGCACTGACATCGCACAGTACACGGGCCTATAGCATATCGCCTCCATCAGAGGGTGACTACCTCATACGGGATCGAACACGCGACCTTTGGTTCGGCAGTCTACCACTAGACAACCGTGGCGGGTTGACTCTGTTCAACTGCAACAGAGATATATTGGGGGCTAGAATAAACAAAATATATTTCTGGCACCATCACTAGATGATTTTGTTTGTGCGTCGTGAGGCAGATAAAGTAACGCTGGCCAATTTCGCAGTGAGCTCAAACACGACACAAGTTGAACGTTTCTGTTATCTATTTCCACACTGATCACTGTAAACAGAACGCTTGCGAAGGGCGAATGTCTCAGTATGCAGAAGTGACTTTAATTAACAACTGGAAATCATACGGTATGAGTTAACATAAATTCAAAGACATTTAAATCAGTCCAAGAACTGTCAAGCGTCAGGAGCATCTGATCACACTCGATGTGAAAAAAGTAAAAAGAAAATATCAACCTCTACAAACACGCACTAAATTCCTTGATATGTATTTCACTGAGCTTCATCGATTTACACGTCCCGGACGGCTCCGGATGGCCCCGGACGCCGGCGTCGCATTCGTTTTTCTTGGGGACCAACTGGAAGCTCCGCCCACTGGTCCGGGATCGCTTGGACGCATGATCGTTTTTCGCGTGCCTGGCGGCCTGCGGACGTCCCGGGACCGCCCGAACAATTTCTTTCGGGCCGCTGGCAGACGACACCGCGGTGCGCATGCTGTGCGGCCATCTTAAGTTAGACACGGAAAATTTTCGATGCGCTCTTGCTCTCACTTTGGTTTTCTGTCCGCTTCTCACATGTTTCTGGATTTCGCATTGTTGGCGCACCCAGTTTTTGTCATCGGTGTTCTGAGCCACGTCGAGCATGTGCGTATTCCCGAAGGTCCGGCAAACAAGCGTTATACTCGCTAGGAGAAACAGCGGTGGAACAACCGTGCCGGTCTACGATGCGCACGCGCTCGAGTAGTTTACTTACAGTAAGTTGCATCACAACAGAAATAGGTATAATTCTCTACCTAACTGCTGTTTAGGTTGGAATTGGGTCAGCGTTGTGGTCTGTGTCACAGCTATGAAGGGAGCAGACGGCATAGCCTGGCATAGCAGACGCCACAGCGGATGCAGTCAGCATCAAGCGCGCAGATGGCCCGAGGCCGCTCGGGCTGGCTCGGGACTTTTAGATCACGTGCATGTGACGTAGCCACCTGGGAGCCAAGGCGTCCGCGGGCCGTTTGCGAGTGATCCGGGACTTGGTAAATCGATGAAGTTCACTGGTGACGGGTCGGCCGCCATCATGACAAACAGGTCAAACGGCACTGCTTTTGTCAGTCCACCCACGCTTGCACTAGTTTGCTCATGCAAAATTAACAGATACTTGTAAAACAGGTTGACACAGCTGTGCTTACCTGCGCTGATTGGGAAACTCTAAAAATTTCACAGCACTGGAAATCTCGATGTTAGAACACAACGGAGTCGCACAAGACATATGCATGGCACCCGACTTGGCCATCCTCATCCAAGGCTGCGTTTCTCGCTTATTCCGTTCCTTGCCCGCACAATCAAACCAATCTTTCCTGCCTTATCTATCCCACCTTGACAGTTGGCATGGCAACCGATGCAGATGACCGGGCGCAATTGGACTAGACACCGGTGAGCAAGTGGAAAGGGTGAGCGGAGGCAAGCTCTACTACGGCGACAGGTGCTGACACCCTCCCCCCCCCCCCAACGCCTGGAAAAGTGCTATCCCCGCCACCCGTTCAGATTATGAGCGGGCCCTTATCAGTAATCTTGAAGCTTGGTCGGTGCCTTCTTAGATGGCGTTACGATGAGCGGTGTCAGTTGTCTCGGCCGCGTAGCGCATGCTGCTGACTCCGCGTCATTATACTGACACGTGCGGTTCTTTTGGTTTACGAAGAAAGCCGCTATCACTTTCCAGTGACACGCGCGCTCGTTGGGGTTGTTTGCGGGGAGCATTGTTATCACTTTCTGTTAAGCGCAACGCAGGCCGCGTTTATCTTGCATGCCACTCTGGAACCGTGTGGATCATTCTTGAAACTTTGCATGGTTGACGCGCACATTTTAGTAACTTCTGGAGCTCCAGAGATAAATCGAGAACGCGATATGACGCGTGTATAAAAGCCGGCGCAGTGCGCCACTTGTCGGTTTTTTTTTTCCGTCGACCGACGACTGTTCACGCCGCTGTTGCTGTGAGTTGTGTTTGGCCTTGTTTTGCTGGGCACAAGTTCGCCCAATAAACAGTTCACCCGACATCGCCCTGACTCCTGTGTGCTTCCTCTCAAGTGCTGCGTGTGTCACAACCGCGTGACATCTGGTGGAGGTGCTTCTCGGTCCATGTACCGTACGCCCCCGTCCAGCCGTGAGCCAAGCCCAAGCCGCCAAGAGGACGACGCCGACCCGGTCGTTCGAGTGAGCCGAAGACAACAAGGACTACCGCCCGAATACCTGCCGCTTCCCGACAAGGACAAGAAAACAAAGGCTGCTACGAAGCCGGCATCCACGATGACGGAAGCAAGGTCTTCGGCAACCGTGGTCGTCAACCAGCCCAGAGAGCCGCCTACCTTCCGCGGATCGACCTACGAAGACCCGGAAAGCTGGCTTGACATTTACGACCGCGTCGCAGCCCTCAATAAGTGGGACCCGGACGATAAGCTGCGTCAGGTGTATTTTTACCTGAAAGATGCCGCAGGGACTTGGTTCGAGAACCGCGAGTCAATGCTTCGAACCTGGGACGACTTCCGCGTTGCTTTCCTGCGCACCTTTGCAAGCGTCGTGCGGAAGGAAAGAGCTGCATCACTGCTTGAAACTCGGGTGCAGCTCCCCAACGAAAACGTAATGATCTTCACGGAGGAGATGACGCGACTTTTCCGCCACGCCGACGCCGACATGTCTGAGGACAAGAAGGTTCGCCTGCTTATGCGAGGAGTGAAGCAGGAGCTCTTCGCCGGACTGATTAGAAACCCGCCAAAGACGGTACAAGAGTTCCTCTCCGAGGCTACCACCATCGAGAAGACTCTTGAAATGCGGACCCGCCAATACGATCGGCGCATGTCGCCAGACGTCGCAGAAGTCCGAGGACTCTGCCCCGACGACCTGCGCGAGACCATACGCGCTATTGTTCGTGAAGAACTGCGCCGCATGTTGCCATCGTCTCAGCCCCAAGTCGCCTCTCTCGAAGACGTAGTCCGCGAGGAACTACAGCGCTCACTGAGCGTTCCTGAACGGCCACAGCCCCAACCGGAGGCGATGACCTACGCCGCTACTGCACCTGTCGCCGCTCCTCGCCAACGCCAGGACCCAACGTCTCCGCAGTTTCATCGCCAACCACCGCCGCCACCCCCGACGCCTTCCCGCTCGCCAGTAATCCAGCGCTCGCCGAGGAAAACTGACGTTTGGCCTACCCCGAACCACCGCCCACTATGCTACCACTGCGGCGAAGCCGGGCACACCTACCGCTACTGCCAGTACCGTGAGATGGGACTGCGTGGCTTTGACGTGAACGCGCCGCGTCCGCGCCCAGGTGAGCGACCTCGCGACATCGCCGACTACATCGCCGGATCGCAGTGGCAACGACGACGACCATCCCGTTCACCTTCGCCTGGCCGCTACGTCTCCCCGGATCGCCGCCAGTACACCGGCCCTAACCGGGGCCGATCCCCAAGCCCCTACCCGGGAAACTAAAGGCAGCAACCGATGGAGGTGCGGTTGCTGCACGACGCAATGCCGAAGATCCTCCTCCGCCGCCGCCGCTGCCGATGACGACGACCACGACGCACGAACTTTCCCGACGTAGTCGCAGTACGCCGCCTGAGCAGAGTCTTCACGACAAAGCCTCGCCGCCGACGCGACATAGCAGCGCCGGACCAAGCCGACGCAGCCGTGATCCGACGCCCCGACCTAACCGGAACGCCAGACGACGAACCACCGACCTCGACGTGATCATCGACGGCCACAGCGTCACCGCCCTAGTCGATACCGGCGCCGACTACTCTGTCATCAGTGGTCTCTTCGCCGCTAAGCTCAAGAAGGTAAAGACTGCATGGGAAGGACCGGATATCCGAACAGCAGGGGGCCACCTTATAACACCGACTGGAACCTGCACGGCAAGAGTCACGATTCACAGCCAGACGTATTCTGTGAGTTTTGTGGTCCTGCAGCAATGCTCGCGAGACGTCATTTTAGGCATGGATTTCCTGGACCAGCAAGGCGCAGTCATCGACCTAAGATCCAGGTCAATCACGCTGTCCACGGATAATGCAACGGCGTCAGACTGCAACGTCGCTCACAATGCCTTGAATGTGACAAAAGAGCAGGTAACCATCCCGCCACTGTCGAGCGTCATCATTTCCGTCGGCACCAAAGCGTCTACCAACTTACAAGGTGTCATCGAAGGCGACCAGCACCTGCTCCTAGACCGTCAGATGTGCGTCGCAAGAGGCATAGCCAAGCTTTATAACGGCGAAGCCAAGGTAATGGTGACGAACTTCAGCAACGAATATAGGCACTTGAATAGGGGCACGACGGTAGCACATCTAAGCGAATTTGTGGAAGCGAGCAATGCCTTCGCCCTCACCGATTCTCAGGGAGCCGCAACGTCGACAGCAGTGTCCGCGCCCGCCTTCGACGTCAATCAAGGCCTTTCCAGGCAGCAACAAAAGGAGCTCAAAGCCCTACTCCACCAATACAAGGACTGCTTCTCGTCGTCATCGAGGCTTCGTCAAACCCCTCTCACGAAACATCGCATCATAACCGACGAATATGCCCGTCCGCTCCGTCAGAGCCCCTACCGAGTTTCTGCACGGGAACGCGAGGCCATCAAGCAACAAGTCGACGAAATGCTGCGTGACGACATCATTCAGCCGTCTACGAGCCCGTGGGCATCACCCGTGGTGTTAGTGAAAAAGAAGGACGGAACCCTACGTTTTTGCGTCGATTATCGTCGCCTGAACAAGATCACGAAGAAAGACGTGTATCCCCTCCCACGGATAGACGATGCTCTGGACAGACTATACAACGCCAAGTATTTTTCGTCGATGGACCTCAAAACCGGCTACTGCAAATCGAAGTAGACGAGAGAGACCGAAAGAAGACTGCCTTCATAACACCAGACGGCCTGTTCGAGTTTAAAGTCATGCCCTTTGGTCTTTGCTCGGCGCCCGCGACGTTCCAACGGGTTATGGACACAGTACTCGCAGGCTTGAAGTGGCAGACTTGCCTCGTCTACTTGGACGACGTAGTCGTATTTTCTTCCGACTTCGACGAGCACCTCCGGCGCCTTGAAGCTGTTCTTCGGGTAATCAAAGCCTCGGGACTTACCCTGAAGCCAGAAAAGTGCCGCTTCGCCTACGAGGAGCTATTGTTCCTTGGCCACGTTATCAGCAAGTCGGGAGTGCTCCCTGATCCACAGAAAACAGCTGCGATCGCCGACTTTCCTGCACCCACCGACAAGAAAGCAGTACGCCGATTTCTCGGCCTCTGCGCTTATTACAGGCGCTTCGTGAAGAACTTTTCGCTGATCGCCGAGCCACTGACGTACCTCACGAAGGCCGACGTCGACTTCAAATGGGAAACGCCGCAAGTCGAGGCATTTCAAGAATTAAAGCGACGCCTGCAAACGCCGCCAATACTGGCGCACTTCGACGAAGAAGCTGACACCGAAATTCACACGGACGCAAGCAGCACAGGGCTCGGCGCCGTGCTCGTGCAGAGGACCGACGGACTTGAAAGGGTCATCAGTTACGCTAGCCGGTCACTTTCGAAGGCAGAAGCCAATTATTCCACGACAGAAAAGGAATGCCTTGCCATCATCTGGGCTACATCAAAGTTCCGCCCCTACCTGTACGGCAGGCCTTTCAAAGTCGTGAGTGACCACCACGCCTTGTGTTGGCTAGCTAACTTGAAGGATCCATCAGGGCGCCTCGCACGGTGGAGTCTCAGACTACAAGAATTTGACATCACCGTCGTCTACAAGAGCGGACGAAAGCACTCCGACGCCGACTGCTTGTCTCGCGCCCCTGTCGATCCGCCGCCCCAGGATGACCGGGACGACGACTCTTTCCTGGGACCCATAAGTACCGACGACTTCGCGGAACGCCAACGAGCTGACCCAGAGCTCAAGATCCTCATGGACTACCTGCAAGGCAAGACCGCCGACGTGCCGAAAGTATTCCGCCGAGGACTGGCTTCGTTTTTCCTGCGGAACAACGTCCTCCTGAAGAAGAACTTCTCGCCGCTCCGCGCCGACCACCTCCTCGTGGTGCCTTCAGCGTTACGTCCAGAGGTTCTGGAAGCATTACACGACGACCCGACAGCCGGACATCTTGGTGTTTCCCGCACACTGTCACGAATACAAGAGAAGTACTATTGGCCTCGCCTCACTGCCGACGTCGCCCACTACGTAAAGACATGCAGAGACTGTCAGCGACGCAAGACGGCGACAACTAGGCCAGTCGGACTTCTGCAACCCATCGAACCACCTCGACGGCCATTCCAACAAATCGGCATGGACTTACTGGGGCCGTTCCCGACGTCAACTTCTGGCAACAAATGGATTGTCGTAGCGACTGACTACCTCACCCGCTATGCCGAAACAAGGGTCTTGCCCAAGGGCACTGCCGCCGAGGTCGCCAAGTTCTTCATTGAGAACATCGTCCTCCGCCACGGAGCCCCCGAGGTCCTCATCACCGACAGAGGTACGGCCTTTACGGCTGACCTAACGGAGGCGATCTTGAGGTACAGTCAGACAAGCCACCGCCGAACCACCGCGTACCACCCACAGACGAATGGCCTCACCGAGCGTCTAAATAAGACCATCGCCGACATGCTGGCCATGTACGTGGACGTCGAACACAAGACGTGGGACGCCATACTCCCGTATGTAACCTTCGCGTACAACACGGCCGTGCAGGAAACGACGCAGTTTGCTCCATACAAGCTCGTCTACGGACGGAGCCCAACAACGACGCTTGACGCCATGCTACCGGTTGGCACTGACGAAGAAGACCTCGACGTCGCCAGCTACCTGGATCGCACTGAAGAAGCTCGACAGCTAGCCCGCCTGCGTATCAAGAGCCAACAGACGGTCGACAGGCGCCACTACAACCTTCGACGACGCCACACCGAATACCAACCCGGTGACTTTGTATGGGTCTGGACGCCGATACGACGACGGGGATTGTCTGAGAAGCTCTTGCGACGCTACTTTGGACCCTACAAGGTAGTCCGACGTCGTGGTGAACTGGACTATGAGGTCGTGCCCGATGGCTTAACGTCATCCCAACGACGCCGTGCACGACCCGAAGTCGTACACGTGGTGCGACTTAAACCTTATTACGCGCGCTGATTAGCTGTGACGCATTGTTAGTGTAATTTATTGCATGTACTCTCTCTTATGTTCTGTCTTTAGCATCGGGACGATGCTTTTTCAGGAGGGGGGGGGGGGTAGTGACACGTGCGGTTCTTTTGGTTTACGAAGAAAGCCGCTATCACTTTCCAGTGACACGCGCGCTCGTTGGGGTTGTTTGCGGGGAGCATTGTTATCACTTTCTGTTAAGCGCAACGCAGGCCGCGTTTATCTTGCATGCCACTCTGGAACCGTGTGGATCATTCTTGAAACTTTGCATGGTTGACGCGCACATTTTAGTAACTTCTGGAGCTCCAGAGATAAATCGAGAACGCGATATGACGCGTGTATAAAAGCCGGCGCAGTGCGCCACTTGTCAGTCTTTTTTTCGTCGACCGACGACTGTTCACGCCACTGTTGCTGTGAGTTGTGTTTGGCCTTGTTTTGCTGGGCACAAGTTCGCCCAATAAACAGTTCGCCCGACATCGCCCCGACTCCTGTGTGCTTCCTCTCAAGTGCTGCGTGTGTCACAACCGCGTGACAATACGCTGGCACGTGCGGCTACGCTGTTTTGAAGCTAGGCTTCTTTGTTCGCACGCGTTTAGTGCTCTTGTATCTAAGAATGTGGCATCGGATCTCTGAGGGTGAGGGATGTCTCAATTTGGTAGAACGTGTTTTGTACCGAACTGCCGTTTTGGCTATCGGACTTGTACGGAGCGTGCGACTCCGTTCGAAGCGCCGTCCGACAGTGATCGTTGGGAGCAGCGGCACCGTGCATTTCCGAGATGAGACTGAACTATAATGCCTCCCGACTTTGCCTGCACTAAGATTTTTTTTTCAAGAGACATGATTTCAACCACATATCTAGGGGGATTTGAGAGAAGCGCGCGCTCTTTTATCTAATAATTCCATTCCCACCATATTCCCGCACCTCACATGATCAATGAAACCTAGAAAGCCACCCGGGAAGGGAGAACGTCTTGTGCAAGAGCCCAAACGGTGTCGACAAAAAGTCGACAACATCAATGTGAGGCATACACATGTGCGGAGTTCCCCATCAGGGTGAGGGGAGGGGATGTTTAGTGGTTCCCCCTTCCCAATTAAAGTATAGACGAGAGCACGCCTATCTCCCACCTAGGCACCTTCGGTGGTATAACCTCGCTCCCAGAGATGCAATAATTTGTTTGCAACTGCCAAGGCGCGCCTCGCTAGCAGGGAATGCAGTGGCTCTGGGACTTTGAAACGTGAAAAAAAAACGCCTGTTCATGCTGCGCTAGCATATAAGAAGTCGTCTAAGTACCACTGTGCCGTATTCGGATGCAAAAACAATCAAAACAAAGGTAAAATATTACTAAGCACTGTTTGTGAAGATCCCAACACGATGCGGCAATCGTGCCGGTGTGGTGTATCGCGATTGCACAACTTTTCATCCGCAACTGAAAATGCCGAACTCCGCCGCCAGTGGATATAATCGCAAACGGCAAGAAAAACTACGAGTCCAGTAAAGGCGTATGAGTAAATGTAATTATTGCGTTTACTCAAGCGCGACGCCAGTTGTTCCGCTTTACAGCAGCGTCTTGCGTGAAGTATGCCTGTATAATATACGGCACCAAATAATTGTCGTACTTTTTTCGCAGGCTGTATGCCAGCAATATGGTATATTACGACACACGCGTGGATGCAAGCACCGTTCACGTATACAATTGTAACAGCGTACTGTAGCGATGCAAAGAGACGTGAAGGGCGCGAAAAGCATAGCTTTCGACTCAGTCGAACTGCGGCATGTCTTGACTTATTAGGCGAATCTGTGCTTTCGGTTGGCGTCACCACAGCATTTTAAAATCTTGTTCTGGTTGGCACTTTCGCAACGCGTGTGTGTTCCAAGTGCCCGGTACGAGTGGCAAATGATAAACACGTGCAGTAGATGAGCGCAAGCTGGAGCAAGATTCTAGCGCTACATTGACGCCGACTTACAGCACAAATTCTGGCTTGCCACAGCCAAGGCACGCCACAGTGCGACTGAGTCGAAAGCAACACTTACCACTGTTCGCGTTTCTTTCAATCGCAATAGTACGTACTTCGTGAAGTTGCCTCCAAAGTCTGCAATGCACGTGCTGTAGACATTCCGGATTGTCGAGGAACGTCTCCTCGACGTTTCACACAAAACCAGCACAAAAATTCAGGAGAGGAACAGCGCAATACATTCTTACAGCCGGACTCTGATTCTGCAGTTATGCGTTTTATTTGCGCAGCGTCTGTTCGCATGGCAGTGCATAGGTGTCGCTTCGTCGAGCTTGCAACAGATGGCGCGACGCGCTTTTCAATATGGCAGCACGCACTGAGCTCGCTGTGTTCTGGTGTACAGGGTATTGCGCCGTCCTTTTCAGGTGATTAGGGCAGGGGGGCGACAGCTGCGTCGCTGCCCCTCCCGTGTGCACGCCGCGCACGGAACTTCATGGGCATTGAGTACTGCCCGATGGATCCATCTTCACAACATTCACACACTGCACGAGACATTTTCATCTAAGCGACTACTTAAACTTGGTATACTTTTCCTTTTATTGTGAAATGACAAATTTCCTTTATGCTTTGAGTGTTCCACACACCGCTACGGAGGAAAACACTGGAGAATTTAAAGTCGACAGCGCCGCTTCGCTTGGCCCGTTGGCCTTGGCGTGGCGCCATCTAACGGCTCGCAGCGGAGTGTGCACGGGAGACCGAACATACTGTGGCCGCTCAGGCGCGCACAGTATCAGCACTGGAACATTTTCACACCGTGAGTTCCACGGACACACAAAATATACCATTTCCCGAAGTAAATAAAGATTTGGCCAAACAGGTAAATTCGTTGTCATTCATTCAAAATTTTTTTTCTTTGCTTATAAAAGCTTGTTAAGTGGGTTCTGCAATACTTTTTGAGTATGGTCAGAAAATGTTGCCGATTGGAAGTCGAGGCTACCGAAAACACGTGAGCCAAATAGTATAACGCAGCACGTGGCCTGTAATTTACAATGAATTATCCAAGTCAGCTAAAGCTCGTGTTCTCTTTTCTCAACGAATAACGCTACAAGTCCAAAAATCGCTACGGCCCAGGCAAAGTATGAACCATATGTCAGTGGTCCCTTTGATATGAAGGCAATTGCTCAGCTGATTTCCCCGGGCTATCTCTCTCCACTTAGCTTCCAGCGCTTTCGTCGGGACTAGAGAGAATGCAGTTGCAGCGTGCGACCAATCTTAGAAATTCCGCTCGTACTGGATGGGTTCTAAAAATTACTGTGGTGGTGAATTCATGAAGGAATAAGCTCCTTTATTCAATCCATCCCATGGCTTCTCAGAGGCGTGTTTCAGGGCCCCTTTAAGTACAAGAAATGCGAACATCTACACCTGCCTGGTTCTGTTAAGTAACCTGGCAACCGCTACGCGTTCGCGTCTTTATTGGTTGAAACATAAACTAGCACTCGCTTTCTGGAAGTCTTATTTCTATATTTGTTTCCTGGTTTGGAGAATTATTAGCGCCAAAAATATCTGAAAACGTCATAGTTAGACAAAACACGAACAAGTGTAATGGCATAACCAAATAACGACACTCCAACAAATTAAATAAATCACAGCATAACTATGAAGTGAGTCGTTATGACTGGGGCAAAGCGCAGGGACGTTTCATCACTAAACTGTGAACCATCCACGAATATCACCCACTACATCATCAATACGCGACAAACACTTATTTTATTATTCGTAAGCGGTAGCTATAGTTCACTTCCATTACCCCTTCATTATATCGGTTTTATGGTCGGTGAAGTGTTGGATCGGTGATGGGGCGTAGTGGAATGCTTGCAAGGACGAAGTAGTGGGCAGTTGGCAAAGGTGGAACTATAGGCGGTCACGTACATATACAAGGGATGGAAAGACTCGCGGCTTTAGGAGCTTCGCCCCTAACAGTATGCCCTATATTCATCTCGAGAAAACAAAGTAATGCGAAAGATAAAGTAGGTAATTAGGTGTGTAAAATCCTTTTAATATCGCTCTGTGATCTCTGCAGACACATGCACGTCGCAAATGGCGTTTATTTGATTTTTCTTGAACCGTCTGTTGTTAACCTTGCGCGAAAGCCACAACGCTGTGTTGGAACTATAACGAATGACTCTCGGTTGCCAAGCGCCTTTTACGAAGCTGTCGTCTTTTCTGCGTTATGAATACGGCGAAACAAGAATGAGGTGCAATAGCAGTGGACTCTGGTCCATCCATCATGTATGTTATCGTACTTATCGCAGCAAAAGAAAGCGCTGTGTTCGTAGTTACAGCCGCCCACCTTTAATCTAATGATCGCAGAAGCACTGAAGTACTTTCTGGCGCCCCAGCCCTAATTACCAGGTGAACCCACTATATCCCTTTCTTTTTCTTTCTATTCTTTAGCCCCCTACGACGAACAAGCAATGAAAATTAGTCTTCGGTTGGAGAGGCTGATTTTTTTTCTGTTATTCTGTTTTCGACTTGGAAGTTCTTCGCGGGGATTAAAAGTTAGCAACGGCTGCGCTAAGAGATACGAACGAAAATCCAGGACGACATCCTTGAAAGTCCATGATTGCGAATGTATTCTTCAGCTTCCTTCTAAAACAAGTTCCAGCGTGATATAATTGAAGTCCCCGCTCTCTTTGGAGAAAGGGACGTACTCGAAACTAATCTCCGTGCTTGCACTTTTCAAGTGCTTGTCTTTATTTAATCTCGCACGCGATCTCAAGAACTCCAGGAACGGCCAGGTAGGTATGAAGAAGCAATAAAATGCTTCTAATCTGATGAGAACCTCGTCAGCAATTTGATCATTCCTGTAAACAGACCACCTTGATGGGCAACTTCCTGCCTCGCGGTGTTATTTCCGCGACAGAATACTGCTTCAATCGACGCGGTACAACGAGTCACCTGCTGATTGGTTGACAGCAGCATGAAGAACTCTGAAAAAGAAGGTGAACACTGGAGGTCGGTGCTGTTAAATCTAGTAGGCGGGCAAAAAAAAAAGGAAAGCAGGATTTAGAGTCTCACAGTTTCCTACAATATACATCTACTGAAGAGAACTTTGGCACTGCCATCGCTCTGCCACCACTGACGAGCAGTATATGGATTTGTCTAGTATTCGTGCCTGCTGCTTCAAACGCACTAGCGGCCTCGTTTATTGTTGTTTCCTTGGCTTTGGTTTCCAATAAAAGTTGTGTGGGCCTCGTGAGCTAGTTAAAGTGTCAAGGTTGTGAAAATGGGACGGTTGGAGTTTTGCTGAAATTCATCTAGTGACAAAGTAGGCCACAGCAGCCGAAAAAACGAGGCAATTAGGGAAATCCCGGGGCTAATAATCATTCGTGTACGCTGGCTGAAGCGCCACGCATGCAGCTCCCATGTACACTATACCGACAGATTTTCTTCTAGGATACTATCATAAAAGTCTACGCTTATGTTGGTTTACTTCGCATAAACGACATAGCACCGTCTCCTTTGTCGGTTTGCGCAGTACATGGTATTCGTAATGTGCTATTTATGATGTGCAGTACGTACACTATCGTTCTTTATGAAAGGCAACACGCGAACGCGTGGCCTGCTCTCTAGAACGACTGCCCACAGTATCTTGCAGCGCTTGCCCAGTGGCCATAGCTCGTTGTTTTGTTTGCCAATAGATGACGCTGAAAGCCAACATCTTTCCTTTTGCTGTTGGTTGATGATGGTCCTGTAGGCAGCCGCCGCAGAGCGCAGGCCGCGCGCTCACGTGTTCCCTTTCATAAAGGACGACAGTGTACATAATGTGCGATTCACGGTGACGCCTAGCCCCGCCGTTGTGGTCTAGTGGTTAAGGCACTCGGCTGCTGACCCGCAGGTCATGGGATCGAATCCCGGCTGCATTTCCGATGGAGGCGGAAATGCTGTAGGCCCGTGTGCTCCGATTTGGGTGCACGTTAAAGAACCCCAGGTGGTCAAAATTTCCGAAGCCCTCCTCTACGGCATCCCTCATAATCATATGGTGGTTTGGGGACGTTAAACCCCACATATCAATCAATCAATGACGACGCCTATAAAGCATGCAACATGGTTCGTGTGGCGTATTAAAAAAGTATGGCATCTGCGTGCTACAGGAAGTTGATATTTGCAAACGTTTTAGAGACATAACACAGCGCATGCCCGCACTAAATGTACGAAAATCAGCTAATTATTATTACTGGAATTGCAATTTCCGACGTTACCTTTGTCTCCTGCTATTCCTCCGAATCTGATATTCCTCAATAAGTTTACAATATAACAACTGTGTCAGAGTGTAACTGTTTTGTTTTCATTGATTTCCTCATCGTCGCTCCATGCTATAGCGCAACATTACAGCCAGTGTTATACCGTGAGTGCAGTGACAGATACACCGCGCTGTCCGGTTGAAAGGCTAATTGTATGAACGCGCCGGGAACTTTCGTTGAGTCATTTTCATGGCTATACGGTGGCACTACTTTTGATATGCACATCATATCAACCCTGTGATTTTCTAGTCGAATCTTATACACAACGCGGCACGCTGTCGGCGAAACACTTCAGTGTTGTATTAATCTAAAAAATGTGAAGACAATGAGCACCGAGAAGCGTTACGTCTTTTCATTTGTTTCGATTATGTTGATGCTTTGACTCTATGGCCGGTTCAAACGCGTATACAGTCCTTATATACCTGAGAAGCTTAGCCTGGCTGCTCCTCATTTGCTATAATAACCTCCCAGGTAAATGATGCTGCTCTAGAATTGCGCCATCAGTGTATTTTGCTGTGTTGCACCTGTAATCTGGCTCACGAAGAACTGGCACTGCTGGTTTGAGTTGCAAGTTCTACAGTGCAACAATTTGTGCAGGAGAATTAAACGTAAATGACATCTAGAGCTAAACATTGCGCAGTCGCGAAGTTGTTCCAACAACGCGAGATGGATGCCGCTTGTCAGCAAAATGAAACCGACTTGGACAACATCCGGAACCCCACTACGCGCGCAACCTCGATGTCGGCCGTTTACGCTGGACTGCGCCATGCGCGTTCAGAAGAATACAGGTGGCCTGAGAAAAGGTAATTCTTATCATTATTATAACCTGCATGCTGACGAGCCAACGCACGACGCCGGGTCATTAGCGACGCACGGAAAACGTTAATGAGCTTCCTCGGATGTTAATGTCCGAAGAGCAACGCGAAACGAACGCAGACTCTCACCTAATTGTTTCGCGACTCCACTAAAAGGTACGTTACCAAACAATGAAAGGTGCGGCGAGACAAACACTCGCTCGCAAGCAACAGCGCTTGCAGACGGTACCGCCATGGCCCTTGTGTCGTAGATGCACTTTGATGTAAGTTGGTCAAGTCAAATATTACTATTTTTTTTTGTAGTGGCACGAGCCCCGAGCGACACTCGATTGTGTTAAAAAAACCCAGGTGGTAGAAATTTCCGGAGCCCTCCACTACGGCGTCTCTCATAATCATACGGTGGTTTCAGGGTGTTAAACCCCACATATCAATCAATCAATCAAGCAACACTCGACCATTTCAGTTCTTCAAATATTGAAGTCTTCTAAAAATAAAAACCGATTGTTCTGTTGAAGATAGGAGTGCTGTTGTATATATGCATATGATATCGGAGCATACCCCTATTTGCAATAAGACTGATTAACATTAAGAAAAATAATGAAAATTAGCAGTCTGTTGGACGACTGTGAGCAGCTAAGATAGTTTCGGCACCTGGCGGAGCACATCTCAACCACGCGCTTCTTCCTGCGTGGCCCCCGAGATTCACTTTCTCAGTGCAACGCCTCCTCTATTTGATTAAAATAGAGGAGGCGCTGCTCAATGCGATGAACTAAAATGCTAAGGGGAGGAATACACAAGCATGCACGAACGCAGACATGTGAGGGCCACTAGACAACTGAGTGACCGATTATTGTCACCTCCAGAATATTTGTCGCAGCCGTTAGTGGACCAGAAAAGCGCGCACGGCCCTCTTGAAAACCGTTACTGCGCGGTGACGCTGTATGCACCAACAATGATATGAGACCTATTGGTCGATGCCAGGGGGCACTGCCATATAAGTAGTATAAGGATGATCTCTAGTGGCACCTCCTTTAAGTTGCAGTTGCTACCATAGGTCGGCGAACTCACAAATAAGTATAGGCTCATTCGTACTCACTAAGGCTCAGATCGAGCTGTCAGTCTTAGCCAGAGTGAGTCCGGGTGAGTAATATTTTGCTGAATTTGAGTATGAGTGGGTCCGGTTGAAAAAACTTTTCGTCAGTGTTAGTCCAAGTGAGTTTGGCTTAGGAAACTTTTGGTTGAGTGTTTTAGTTTGAGTGAGTAGAAAGCGCCAGCATAGGCGTTCCAGCCGGGAGGGCAAGAGGAGCGCAAGCTCCCCCCCCCCCCCAAACACACACACTGAAAAAGTTAGGGGGGGGGGGCTTGTCCACGCTTTCGTTCTGCTGTGACTGGCTGATGCAGTTACGGATGCGATCGGGCAAACTTTTTATGAACTGGTGAAATCATATGCTGCTTCAGAGAAATTATTTTCTTTGGTCAAGAATAGATATCATCAACGCTGCTTTGTCGAAGCTGCTGTGAGCTGATTAATGTTACGAATCTTTTTTAATGTTCTGGTGTTATCTGGAAGCGCCAAAAAAAAGGTTTCCGTTGTAGTCTCCGATAAACCTGATCAGCCTTGCTTATGGTAACTTGGAGCGATGGTGGCAGCTTGCAAAGTGGCAACGAACAAAGCAGTGAACTCGAGCACAATGGGAATCTCAGATTTTAAGCTTGCCCTTTAACTTGAGCCACTGGCCAAAGGAGAAGGTGTCTTTCACACACCATTTTATTATTTATTTACCAAAAATGCGAATTACGTAGGGGTGTACCTTGAGCTCTACACCCCCCTTTCCCACCATTTCTTCCAAGGAGGTTCTAGACAAATGTATGTTATGTTGTCATCTCTTCCAAAAAAATGACCTTACTAGTTTACGAGCACTCGTAACTCATACTCGAAGGTACCACATTAAGGGGTACCAAGAGGAGCCCCGATTACGTGAGATATAGGTTTTTAAGGAGCATTAACGTCATGGTCAATAAACAGCATTCTTGGCTACGGACGTGTGCGTCGACTCACTCGGACTCACTCAGACTAATAAAATCGCAGCGTATCCACGGAGCGAATGATGATGAGTGGGGTGAAACTTCGACGGGTTTTATCGGCAAACCGTGAATCATCCACTGACCACGTTCGTATGTATGTATGTATGCATGCATGTATGTATGTATGTATGTATGTATGTATGCATGTATGTATGTATGCATGTATGTATGTATGTATGTATGTATGTATGTATGTATGTATGTATGTATGTATGTATGTATGTATGTATGTATTATGTATGTATGTATGTATGTATGTATGTATGTATGCATGCATGTATGTATGTATGTATGTATGTATGTATGTATGTATGTATGTATGTATGTATGCATGCATGCATGCATGCATGCATGTATGTATGTATGTATGTATGTATGTATGTATGTATGTATGCATGCATGCATGCATGCATGCATGTATGTATGTATGTATGTATGTATGTATGCATGCATGTATGTATGTATGTATGTATGTATGTATTTATGTATGTATGTACGTATGTATGTATGTGTGTATGTATGTCCATCCATCCGTCCGTCCGTCCATCTAGTGAACACTCGCAATGCCGCCATCTCGCATCTTTTCATCATATATTCATCACACATACAAGTACCGCCCTCCAGCGGACATTATAAGGACTGAAACGACAGGTGGCTACTACAAACAGGAGACACTCGAACACGCCTTAAGGAGCTTCTCCCCTAATGGAGCTGTGAGAAAATGTGAGTCCGGGTGAGTAACCTTTTGGCGAGTTCGAGTCCGAGTGAGTCCGGCCCAGAAATATTCTGGTGAGTCCGAGTCCAAGTGACTTCTAAGCTCAAAATATAATTCATGGGACAGCCTGAGCGAGCTCTACAAGTTACCTATGGTTGCGACAATCGATCATCTCACCCGTGTGGGCTAATCGTGTTTTGCAAATGTACAGTGCCAATTTTTATGAGAGGGAACACGGCGACGCGTGGCCTGCGTTCTCCGGTGGATGCTGACAGCGCGTTCAAGCGGGAGCGAGAGCAACCACAGTCTCTTTTCGAGTCATCTCGCGGCGAGGAAAACAACCATTCGTTGCTGATATGGAACCAGCGGCAAGATAATGACCCCTCCCCCTTCAAGGCGATTACGCGAGAGCCGGTAATCGCCTTGAAGGGGAAGGGTTGCAATCTTGCCGTTCTATATCAGCAACGAGTGGTTCTTTTCCTCGCCGCGAGATGACTCGAAAAGAGACTGTGGTTGCTCTCGCTCCCGCTTGAACGCGCTGTCAGCATCCACCGGAGCACGCAGGCCACGCGTCGCCGTGTTCCCTCTCATAAAAATTGACACGGTACACTCGGCTTGCACGCCTTAATTATACGTTCTCGTTCAGTAGTACAAGTTATTCAACACGCTTGAAAGATTCATCCGGAAATCCAACTTGATCCATTGGAATGTAATGTTACATGCTTTGGGATTTTACCGCCACCAGAACGTTTGCATTAACTTAAACGGTAGCTGTGAATGTTCATTAAAATGGTCTCATTATATAATGTTCATTCGCGTAGTGGTTGGGTGGTATTCGTGACAAAACAAGTGAATGCATTCGCAACAGCACTCGAAGTGAGAGTGAGAAAGAAAAAAATTCCAAGCCACATACCTGAAGCTGTCCTCGGCAGAGTAACTTAGCGAAGAAAATCGTTTTCCGGTGTAAGCCTGTCAGACTCGTAAAATGCTGTGCAATGGGAACACACTACATTGTATCTTCACTTAAACTGCAGTAATTGACAGGGCCACAATCATCAAACACATGGTGGCTGAACACCGTGTTACACGTTGAAATTTACACGGGCTGACTGCAGAAGCCCAAGAAAGATATCAAGAACGTCGCCGTGCGCCCGTAGATCTGGGGACAACAGCGTCTGTCTACCGGTCGGAGGCACGATGAAACATGAAGGGAGCAGAAAAAATTTTATCTTGCGTTGTCATAGCAACCGGCGATTCGCACGCAACCCAAATTCGCTGACAGATGGACGCGTATCGGCACGTTAAATCTCGAGGCTCGTCGTTCTTCACCGCTGATACTTTCGTCGCCCGGCTTAGCCATTTTTGATTTCCGCGTTGGTTGCTATAACAACGCAAGAGATAAAACATTTTCTTTAAACCACGGTGAGGTTTCAACGTACTGCCGGAAGATATCCTTTGGCGTCATCGCAGCGATGGGACGCGCTTTATCTGGACGATCATAGATTACTTGCGTCTACCCAAAAAGAACATAGTTTTAGAATATGGTAAGCAAAGCTTTGATTAGCGTGCATTGCCACTGCCCATGCGTCGTACGGTAACATCTTGCGTACTGCAATAAAGTGGTGGAAATAGCATGCCAGGGGTGTAGCCAGGGGGTCGCACACCAGGCCCGTGTGCCCCCATTGATTGATATGTGGGGTTTAACGTCCCAAAACCATCATATGATTATGAGAGACGCCGTAGTGGAGGGCTCCGGAAATTTCGACCACCTGGGGTTCTTTAACGTGCGCCCAAATCTGAGCACACGGGCCTACAACGTTTCCGCCTCCATCGGAAACGCAGCCGCCGCAGCCGGGAATCGAACCCGCGACCTGCGGGTCAGCAGCCGAGTACCTTAGCCACTAGACCACCGCGGCGGGGCCCCGTGTGCCCCCCCCCCCTTCGAATTTGTTTTAAATGCGAAGCATTTCTTTGCGAACTTCGACGACACTGAGCGTATCTATTGTAAGACAGTAGCAGCGTCAATATTGTCAATATTGTGCTTACACTATCTATAGCCACCTACTACTTTTAGCTATCCTGGCCGTTTCAATACTGGTATCGATACAAAACTTGGTATGGCATAACATGACTGTGTGATGAACATATTTGACTAGTCATAACATGAAAATCATGACACGTATGTCTTGAATGTCATTATTTACATTTCATGGTCCTGCAGCTCTTGCGGTGGTTTCGCTCACATGACATGTTGCAAAACTGGTATGGTATGACATGATTGCATACCGAACACAAGTTACCAACCCTAACATGTAAATCATGACATGCGTGTGATGTAACAACATGACTGCATACCACGCTCAAGTGCTCATGGCCGTTTCGCTAGCGTCACATATACCAAATTTGGTATTACATACAGTACGTGAATAGGTGTCGAAGGTATGTGACTGGTGCACACATGATAAACAAGAGATGCGTGTCAATAACAACATGACTACATGTTACGCTCTTGATGCGCTTGCGGCCGTTTCGCTAGCTTTACATGTGCCAAACTCGGTATAACGCGACGCGAACGGACTACATAGGTAAATCACACATCCAAAGACATGCGTGTCATGTAACAGCATGACTACATGCCACAGTCATGATGCGCTCGCGGCCATTTCGCTGGCCTCACATATGCCAAATTTGGCATTACGTGATGTCAATGGATGACGGAGGTATGTGACTGGTGCAAACATGATAATCATCAGATGCGTGTCATGTGAGAACACGACTATACATGCCACAGTCAAGGCGCCATTACATTTCGACGGGATGCGATGCGCGTGCACGCCGGTGTTCATTTCGTCGCGTCACGCCGGCGTTGCCATGCCAGGCGCCGGTCCTGCCATATTCTCGCAGGCACGCGCCGCGCTGCTTGTCCGTAGCATGCGTGTAACTGCTGCCCTGTGACTGGCCTGGCATTGAAGTCGAGAGCTTCGGCTTTGGTAGTGGCGTTATCTGAAAACAGCGTCGAGACCACAGGCTTTGTAAGTGCGAGGAAGGGTACATATATATGTTCTGGCGGTCTTCATTTTCCCATGTATACATTCCCCTTCTTCCAACTCGTGATTTTTCAACGAGATCGTGACATTCGACTGCTACTTCCTCCACATCCTCCATTTAACTTGCTACCATGACAAAGGTCCCGCCTGAGAGCGGCGCCGAAGTTATTTCACGTAATGCTGGAATGTCAGCGTACACCTGCCAGACGCTCTTCCACACTCTCTTTTATTCCAATCCTGCAATACTGGAAGGCCACGCTGCGTGACGAAAACCCGAGTGGCCAGCGGGTACAGGACGCGGATGTTGAAGCTCTAGACTGAGAGCCCCACCCCCCACCCCTTACCCCGGAATTTTCAATTATTCTAATAAAACGTCCTCTCTCTCTCTCTGGGCAATGAGTCTCAACGGCTAAAATAACTTTAGTGGCCAGAACAAAACTCAACCGCAGCGGAGGGTTGACGTAGAAATGTCGTTACAATCCTCAGCTTGAAAGAAGCTATACAGTGGTTACATCATCAATGCCACGTGTTTTGCACCAGCTCAAATCCCGCAAGAGCGTATTTGGACGTAAAAACTACTGCTCGCGCATAAAAAAAAAATAGTCGCATAGTCGCCCTCCCTTTTCAGCCTTCCTTGCTTCCAAAAGTGCATGAGCATTATTTTATTTGTGATCTTCCGCTGCAGAAAACGACAGCATCGCATAATCATTGTGGCGGGAAAAATCGGTGTTAAAGGGATACTGAACTAAATATTTGCTGCCAATATTTTCAGCCAAATCGGTTGATTAGAACCTGAAATCGATAGAGACAACCTTCATTATAAGCAGACACTACGGGACAATAATGAATTTAATGCGTTTTTCACATACTGTCGCGTCTAGCGGCAGAGCCGTGAATTAGAAGATGTGACGTTGGGTGACGTCACACTCACCGGAAACTGGCGAGCCAACAATGCCAGCCATCGCTCGCGTCTCTCCACTCGCTCATCTTCCGCTGGGGCAAAGCGCCAGCGCTTTTGCGGAAGGGAAAGAGTGGAGTGAAAGGACAGCTGGAGAAAAGGAAGAGGAGGACAAAAACGCGTGCATCCTGCATGCGCCTCGGTGAGTTCGACGTCACTGCTCCTTTTATCGGAACAGTGGCATCTTCTGAGTGGAATTCCGAAGTTTAGCCAGTTTTTTTTCCCAAATTTTCCTCAGTAACCCTTTAAAGAATAAATCAATATGAAACTGCTTTTATGGGTGGCGTGCGCAGCAGCGTGAAGCGTTGAAGGTCATCACAGGCAGCGCGCATCGAAATGTGATAGTCTTGCGCGTAAAACGACAGCAATTTCCTCCAACGTCCTTCGGAAAGTAACGAAACAAATGGGCGTCACGTGTCACGAGCGGAGAAGGAAGAGGACGTGAGGTAGAGGGGTAGAGCTCACTGCAGCTTCGGCGACGTCCTGGGCTCCTCCCTCCTTTACCCATGCATCGAAGACCACGGTATCGCTTAGCACCCTCTTTTACCCTCCTGCTGTCCTCCAGCGGGGTGAGGGTGGGGGCTCTTAGAGCCGCTAGCATCAGCCAGCAAGGAGCAAACGTCGCCATTCTTGCGAGAAGAAACGAGGTGTCGCAAGTAACACCCGACCTCGAGTTTCCACGGCGGCACAAAGGCACACGAATACGCACAAAACCGCATGCTCCGCCGAATGTGGGCGCCACACGCACCCAAGCTTTAACAAACAAAAGTTATTAATAAGACGTAAGATAAAAGATAAGGGCAGGAGAGGGGTAGCAATTTTCCTGTCGGCGGCGCTCGCACTTGACGGCACAGCCCAAACAATATCATTTCCTCGCCCGTGGCTGCAAAGCTTTTGTTTGCCGCGAAAGCGTGTGTCCCTCACTGCGGTGTTGAAACAAAAAATTACTTCATATTTTGCGTGACAAAAGCAGCGAAGTTAGTTTTGACTCTTAGGAGCGAAGCTTCTCTTAGTCTAACCGTGTCCCGCGTCAGGCCTAACAGGCAGTGTCTCTCGAACGGTGGCGCTGTCTCATAGAAGTACAGTACCACGGCCAAGTAATTTTAAGGGTCCCTTCCACAACGTTCAGTACTCCACAATCTTGAAAAAATTACGTGCAGTCAAGTGCCGCCCAAAAGTATTCACATATGTGCGGGACTTTCTTACTGACAAACGGATGTCCTTTGAGGCAAAAGAAGTCATTCGTGCCACGAGTCATGACTACGAGTTTGTCACTTCTTCTCCATGCACGCACAATTTCCATAGTTATGAGGCAAAATGCATGGCCCGTCATTTATAGTCATACCACGCACTAATGTCGTTTCATATCAATTTTGGTATGCATCGAGCAAGCAGACCAGCCAATATGTATCTCTTGAGTGGGTCTGGGCGAGTTCTACTTTTCTTTGCCGACTTATGGTCAGTGATTCGGTATATGATCTACGTCAATTTCATGCAGCTGTCATTTATGTTCGTCATAAATGTCTCGTCATACCGGTTTTGGTACATATTCATTAAATAAACGGCCATGGACACTGCAAGACCATGTCGTGTAAATCGTGCTGTACATGACATGCGCGTCATGATTTCCACGTTAGGAACTGCCACTTATGTTGGTCCGAGTCAAGCCATGCCATACCTAATTGAATGAGCACCATCACCACGGCATGCAAGTCATACGCTTCATGACGTGCACGTCATGATTTTCATGTTCATGACTTCTAATTAATATCTTCATACGGTAACCAAACAGGCAGGAGAGCACAGTCGTAGGCCGCCATACATACATAGATAGACAGATAGATAGATAGATAGATAGATAGATAGATAGATAGATAGATAGATAGATAGATAGATAGATAGATAGATAGATAGATAGATAGATAGATAGATAGACAGACAGACAGACAGACAGACAGACAGACAGACAGACAGACAGACAGACAGACAGACAGATAGATAGATAGATAGATAGATAGATAGATAGATAGATAGATAGATAGATAGATAGATAGATAGATAGATAGATACTATCTAGATAGATAGATAGATAGATAGATAGATAGATAGATAGATAGATAGATAGATAGATAGATAGATAGATAGATAGATAGATAGATAGATAGATAGATAGATAGATAGATAGATAGATAGATAGATAGATAGATAGATAGAGGACCCTGACTGGAACACAACCGATACCCATAGCTAATACTCGTGATTTACAATGTAATCACGTGAACACTTCATGCGTCTGTATCTCAATGTGTCTAGTAAAGCCAGGACCAGCCAAGTGCCAACCAACTTTGCTTTGTTGTGGCTAGCGAGACTCGGTGCATGCTGCGCCAGATTACATTTCAGTAGTAATGTATTTCACTCTGCAATCTTCCCTGCAATTTATCCTTGCTATGCTGTGAAGTAATACTAGCAGCGTAAAGAATCCTGTAGGCAGATAAGCACGATATCCAAAGTCCCTACTTCGTATCCCAGTACATTCAAGCATTGTGCACCAACCAGGTGTGGTTAGCCATTACCACTACGAAGTACCTCGTCTTACCACCCTACATTGTGCATATTCGTAATGCAGGCACCATGCAGTGAAAGGCAGGGCCATGAAAATGACCCGATTAAATATCTTACGTCCAGAATCACTAAATGGTTTTTGACAACACTATCGACGCAAGCAAGAAGCTGCTTTTTCAAGCACTGACTCAAGTGTGACAGCACCCACTCGATGCACTATTTTACTCCCGAACACGATCTGCAGCAAATGTTTTGCTCTTACAAGATGCTCAGCTTTGGTACATAGTTATTGAGCAATTTAACTGAACAGTACCTCGCACATTTCACACTCCCAGCTGCAAATCATGAAGCTGTCCTCGTCATACTTCAAGTGTCAAATAGCAATCGTTTTCTTGCAGAAAATGTGCAAAAATCAGAACAACCGCTGGGTATATAATAACTCTCCACAGAACGAAAATTATGTGTAAAAATAGACTTATGAACAGCAGCTTTGAAAATGTTTCGATGCATCCATAACATATTATGACAGGTGGCCGCTTTTCGCCCAACTCCCATCGATTTTTTTTCTGTACATAGTGTCACTGAGTACCGGGACACTTTATGTCCCTGTGTATTTCCCCAATTTCATTCATTCATTCACTGTTTATTCAGACAAAAACAATGATTGCCTAGGTTGAAGCAACGTTACTAGATACAGTAACGTTGGGTTGAAGGGACTGTAGCGCCATCTTCATTTCTTAATCACCGCGCCGCGCCTCTCGCGCAGCTGATGCTAGCTCGAGCTGCGCGAGGATGAGAACGAGCTGACACACATTGATGAATCTAATAGGTTGACTAATTAACCAGTTTCGTTATCTTAACATGACCACATAATTATATACGTATAAAATCAAATTATTGGTCTATTCTAAGAATAAATTTGTTTATGTAAATAATTGTATGCATTACATTAAGCACCACACTTGCCTATAGGCTATCGGTAACCTTTCTGTTATACCTCCATCATTCTAAATCTGAACAGTAAATTTTAAAGCCACTCGATTCTTGGCCAATCCCCCACAGTGGGTATGCGCCACTAACAATAGGAGAACAACAACAACAACGCCTGGCGTGGCGGACGCTGGTAGCCGACGTGGCTCCGCTTCAGGCGAGGAATAAAGTGGCGAGATCGGCACGGCCCCATCGGCCACCTTCGACGTCATCGCACGTCTCTCTTCTCTCGTCGCTACAGGACTAAAGGCAGATTACCTCTGCCTGACTAAGGATCCTCCACCCATATATTTGCTTAGGTGAAGTGGAACAAAGGATAGAAATTTCATTCTGATACTTCTGAATGAGGGGACACAAAATTCAAATTCAACAAGTATAACAGATGTCGACATGTACGTTTTAAAATAACACATAACAGTCATCACCGATTTGCAGTACCAATATAAAAAATATGTATATGAAAAATGCAACAAGGAGAAATTTCTGACAGAATTACTAAGTACCATAGAGAAATACATTTGAAAAGAAAGAAATTGAGCAATTTTCATCTAATATGCAAAAGCACTAACGACACAAAAGAAATATTTATAATAAATAATACAATTAAGACTCCTTACAAGGAAGGATGTATGCATTTGGGAGCTGTATCTTGCCGGTACTTAGCTACGGAGCAGAAACCTGGAGACTTACAAAGAGGGTTCAGCTTAAATTGAGGACGACGCAGCGAGCAATGGAAAGAAAAATGGTAGGTGTAACCTTAAGAGACAAGAAGAGAGCAGAGTGGATTAGGGGACAAACGGGGGTTAAGGATATCATAGTTGAAATAAAGAAGAGGAAATGGACATGGGCCCGGCATGTAGCGCGTAGACAGGATAACCGCTGGTCATTAAGGGTAACTGACTGGATTCCCAGAGAAGGGAAGCGGGTTAGGGGGAGACAGAAGGTTAGGTGGGCAGACGAGATTAAGAAGTTTGCGGGTATAAATTGGCAGCAGCAAGCACAGGACCAGGTTAACTGGCGGAACATGGGAGAGGCCTTTGTCCTGCAGTGGACGTAGTCAGGCTGATGATGATGATGATGACAAGGAAGGAAGTACATCTTGACTTTTTCTTTACTGTTTTTAGTGTTATGTTCTTTCAAAAGTTCACAGACATAGCTATTTTCGTGGAGTAGGTAAGGTATTTGATATGATAAAGTTTGCTTACCGTATGTTGTTCTGAAGAAATGCAATCGAAAACGATCAAAGCGTGGTTCATAGGGAGTATCGCTTGGGTAGCAATGCTCCTCTGTCAGTAAATAAAAAAATATAAAGAAGGAAGACAACGAGAGCCATCTTTTCATAATTTCGCTTCTTTTTTAATTATATCGTCACATCTCACAATCAAAGGGGCGATAAATAACCTCTCTCACTCATCTCGCAGCACCAGAACAATGACAGGCAAACACACATACATACAAAAAGTGGTGAAAGAAGAGAGCAAAATAAGATGGCGGACACACCGTTGTTCCGCCAGAACAGTGTCGTTGCCGCTCGCGCTGTACAAATGTCGTCACGTCTTTCTTTTTTTTTTCTTGTTCTTTCTAAGAGACAAAGTCGGCAGTCACTCGGTCCGGCAACCCTGTTGCGTACAAAACCGTAGCAGCACCCTGAATTCCTCGCAGTGGGCCACGCTAGACACAGACGCTAGACAAAATGGTGCAAGCTTTTGATCTCTGCATGCTGGACATAAAATGCTTCAACGAAAACAACTCATACCCGAGTCTGCATTGTCTTGCGAGAGTGCTTGCAGTATAAGAGTGCACAAAACGTAAATGATGGTCCTAGCATGGTACATGCATTGGACATATCACTCGGGGCTTATTTTGCCCAACCAACAACAAAGAGCCACGACTATGTTCTACCGACATGCAACAAAGTGCGCTTCTTACCACAACATTTCACGAAATGCATAAAATTTTTTTTTACATGTACACAGTAACCAGTAAATTGCCTGCACTAAACAAATCATACACATCCATGCAAGCACGACCCACTGCGTGGACAGCAACACACACGTATACAAACGCACCACCAAAAGGCATTTCTCGAACATTCCCTGCCCTTGCGTATGCAAGGCCCACCCTTTGTTCTCAAGTTCACCAGCTGCACAAAAATCACCAGTTTTGTGCCATCCTCCTCCCCCTCCCCCCCCCCCCCCCCCCACCATACCTGTCATACTTTTCAATGAACTGTCTTACTTCCGAATGCCGGACACGTGTGTTCCTAACACCATTAGCAAATGAAGACGAAAGATACCCAAGGAAGAGGTGGGAAAACAGCTGGCATTTTAGATCATTACCATAACAACTAGTGTCCGTCATGTAGAAGTTTCAAAACAAGGACATTCACAATGATCCCCATACTGCCTAGCTAAAGTTCAGCTACAGCTCCATCTTGGTGCCAAAGCTCCCACCAGCGTAACACTGCACCATGGAAGTCACATAGAAACCACTTCGTTAAGATGCAATTTTTTTTTTCAATAGGTACATTATCACGGTATCAAACACATTAGTTTACCTTTTTATTTCCTAGCGAACCATATTCACAAGTTACTTCCAACAAATAAATTTTGCTCACAGTACTACACGTATATCGCACATATATACACAAGTTTTTAAAAGTTTTCATCATCTTAAAGCAAGTACACAACATCAGAAAACATAATAAATTTTCTCTGAGCAATCTGGAGCCACTAAGTCATCTTCTAGTCGTCAAATTTTTGCCCTGAATACATGACGATTTTCCCACCTCTACCTCGACCAGAGATAAGCGTTCTTGCCTTGGAAGCTGGCAGGCTAAGTTTTTTTTTTTTATTCCATGCTTTCACTTACTGTGTTTTGACCGGAGCCAGTGTTATGTACCTCGTTTCTTCTACTGTACATCTAAAATATGTGCATAACTTTGAAAGTGCAGGTATGCGTTGAAACTATGTGTGTTTTCTCGAGAGGAGTTGCAAAAGCTATATGGCCTGTCTTGCTAGTCCCACCCACTATGCAACCGGCAATTCTTGTCTTCGCAGCAAACAGGCAGACAATGGCAAGTCCCCAACAATTAAAAGGGGAGCACAAAAAGGGGTACGCATATTATGATCACTGAGACCGTGCAAAACACAAGTTCCAGAAGCAAATCAAATTGAATATAACAGGTTTTGAATACAAACTAGCCATTTTACACTGCATATAATGCAACATTCTTGTCATAGCATCTATAATTTCAGTATTATGAGCTCAAATGGAACATTAGGAATGAACATCTACATTGCTCGCATGCAAAAAGCATTTTACAATCCTAATCTTGCTCCCCAAGCAACATAGCCTCAGATAATCTAATTTACAAATAGTGCTGATCTAGGCCTATGGCCAATTAAACGGAACACTGTTCAATTGGTCTTTTTTTTATAAGATCTGCATGCCCCTACAAAAGATCGCAGTTGTAAATTTGAACACACTATAATTCTACAGTTCTGACCTGGCAAATTATTTGTTCTGCGCTCTAATAAATTTATCTGAATGTTCCAAGATGCACATGAAATCTCAACTAAGTACTGTGACACAAGTGAGTCTGAGAAACCAAACGAAAGAAATCTGCTGCAAGTGTGGATGTGATGTAAAAAGTGCAGCCAATGCTGTTTCCTTAGTATAGACGGTGCGGTACTAAGATTTAACTGTGGGTTAAGTACGATAGTTTAAAATTCACAAGCACTTTTTTACCTCTGCAACATGACTACAGAGTTGACATTTAGCCATAGTAAACTTTCGACAAGGAACAGATATTACTTTCCAGCAATTCGGATACAAAGAGAAAAAAAATGCGACCAGCGCACACAATCAGGTTTTTGCGAAAATAAGCACGTGACAAACAGCAAGAAAGCGAACGAAATAACATGTATGGCCGATGAAAAAAAATAGTTACACGAGATGGGAAACATTTAGTGAATCCCACACAGCCAAAAGGTCACTGGTCTAAGCAGTGCTTCGCACACATCATTTTGAGGGCTCACAATGAGCGTAAGCGCACATTTGGTAGATTGGGACAATGCCTCCTAGAAAAACTATGCCTGGAACGTGAGCTGCGAACATGCTGCCCTACCCTCGAATTTTACCCTTCCCCTCCGGTATAAAGGCGAATGCCTCTGGCGGCCACCCTCTGCGAACATAGCAACGTTCTCACAGTTGCCTCCGAGAAGCTGGGATGTCACGTGACAAAGCGGTACGGCAATGTCAGGTGACTGAGCATTACAAAGGCGAGCGGTTGCACACGGCAGACGGTCGCAACACTCGGCAGAAGATGGCATGGCCTCCGAGATTGCGAGCTGGCAGGAAGCTCCCAATTGAGAAGAAAGCGACGTTCCAGACATAATTTTTCTAGGAAGTTATGACGATGCAAAGCGAACAAGCGAAGCTTCTGTTTCACGTAGCCCCATTCCCAGTTGGTCAAAGCTGCAGTAGCATTTTGTACATGCCAAATCCAGTTCGTAAAAGATCACCGGTGCAAATTCAACATTCCTGTCGGCCACAGCTGCTCAAAAACTATGATCAAACAATTTTAAACCATTCTGTGACAGAAAGACATGATAAGTATAAAACAAAGAATTACTTTTAAAGTGTCAGTGATTAGCTATTCTTTAAAAATGTAAATGATGAGCGTAGGAGAGAGGAGATGTGTGCTACAAGAGCAACACAGCTCTCTGATAACAGGCACATAATAGTGATAAACGGCAAAAACAGCCACAGGGAACAATTTTGGGAGCACTGTTACGCATACCACACGGTGATTTCGGCTGTGCGCATACTAGCAGAATTGATAACCAAAGTGTTTATCAAAGGGACACCAAGTAGAAACACTAGCTTGGCTTGGACTAAAATTACATTCAATGGCATGTTTGTTTGTAAAAGAGAAGCTGATAGTTAGCTGAAGGGATCAAGGCCAAACTGCCTTAAAGCACACGACTATAGACGGCATTAGTGATGTGAGCAGAACGGCAAAGTTTTCAGAATATGCTTATGCTGCCTTGTTTTTTGTCATGCCAAGAAAATTTGCAAATATTTCCGAGCCAGCAATTGGCTTTTACTTTGCAACGAATGTGCGAGAAAACGAAAATATGAATAAGGAATACCAATAGGGTGCTGCATGCTGTATATAAAGCTCACATTTCTTACAACTATTTGCAGACTTTCGCACGCAAATGCCATCCTCACTTTAAAGAAGAACATGACATTGCAAAAGCCGATGCGAAATCGTTAAAAACACACATGCGGTTGTTGCCGTAAGTTTTTCTGAGTCTTTCAGGCTTTCTACAGAGTTTTCAATCGCCCAAAGGTAGTGCTCCTCTATAGTGTTCCTTTAAGACACAACAAAAAAAAAAGAAATACATGTTCAGTCGGCCAACACAAACACAACGAAGAAAGACTGTGAATGCCTTCCAACCTTGCTCGGGCGAAACAGAAGAGTCTTCAACACGATAATCATACACAAAACAACCCGTTCACGAAGGTTCAATCTGCATTTGAAGGGGCGATATCCAGATGCATGTGCCATTATCACAGATTAGCACCCCACATTAATATCTGGCAGTAGGCCGCGCAGGTATCAAGACATGCAGTCCTCCGCTGCCAGTGAATTTTTTTCCAAATTAATGCATCACAATTCCTCGAAAAATTGCACTCAACAACAAAAGAAACCCATCATAAGCAGAACTATGATGCAAGTACACAGAGGTAAATAAAAAGTATAACTCAATAACATGCTACAGTTATTTTCTTGGCGTTGATCTTCATATAACCTCAATGGTTTATTTCAGCTATACACATGGCCGTAAGTCACATACCTGTTCACAACTAGCACGAGAACATAAAACAAGGTTTCTTTTTTGTTCAACAAGAAATATGTTGGCCACGATGAGCACAATACATCACTGCTTTGTTCCGCAATGTAATTGGAACGAAAAAGCCAAGACGAGACAAAATTTCCTGCAACGGCTTCGAGCCTCACAAGGACACAGTAAAAAAAATACAGTTCAAAGCAAGAACAGTAAAAGAAAAACATGTTCTGCAGCGATCTCTACACGTCTGGGATTGTTGACCAAACTGCATAGTGGGGATAGAAATACCAGCCAATTATGCAGCAATGACACAGTAGCAGTCGCTGTGGTATGTTCATCGCTAAGCCTAGGGGAGTAATGTTTGTGCTAGCTTGCTTGTTCATCAGCTTTGTCATCATATTTTAAACTTGGTAAAATCGTGAAGCTTCCTCTCTGAATCAACAAATGTTTAAATATCAGCCATTATTTACACAACGAGATTAAACTAAAGGCGTAGACTTGTTTCCATAATTTACACACTGACTCATACAGGCAGTGCACTCACACATGCCTTGTATAACACTCCCTTTTCAACACCTTTACGAAGGGTAAGAACAGCGACTGCATACCAATGGCTTCCACAAATAGACAAAAAAAAAATGAAATGCCTCGTCTCTCCGTTCAGTAGTTTCAGCACTTAAATATGCTAAAAACACTGCTGAGAATTAATTTATAAAATATTAGAGTTCTTCGTTATTGAAGAAAACAGCGCGTGGGAAACACGAAGACAAAAAGGAGAGGGAACACACACAGTCCTCTCTCTCTCTCGTTTGTCTTTGTTTTGCCGCGCGCCGGTTGCTTCAAAAATGAATACGCACCAGTTGGTTTCCAACTAGCCATTTTGTTACAGTATATTCGATCAACTCTATGTCATGTGCGGAAACCTTTCTATTGCACACACCGAATCGTGAGATTACCTGATCATGGATTCAACTTTTGCTTGAATAAAATAAAAATGGTATTTCAACCTGTGTCATTTCCATCCAATTCTGCACAACAAATCTTGGCAAACAAGTCAAGCCAGCCCAAAACATAACCTTTTGAAATGCACAGCACAGTTATAAAGTCACATTTGCCAATGAGAACTCGATGGAAGGAAAATGCAACATGGATTGCAAGCTCTGCAATGTTTTCCCGCTTTTCCCCACAAATGCCTGTAAGAACAAATCATTCTCACTAAGCTGAGAAATTACATGCTCCGGCTGCGTGAAGAACCCAGATACATCAGTGGCCCCCCACTGAATCCTCATAGCAGGCGCTAAAGCACATACCGCACCGATAAAGCTAGAGATGGATGCCAAAATAAATCCTCCGAGTGTCTCTTCCGAACATTACAAACAGTGAATGGGTTGTTTTCGATTGAGCAGGTGTCAGAGCAGCAGTTCGAAACAAAAGTCGTAGGAAGCTGGTGTCGAGAAGTTTTATAAGAGTGCATAGCGTTGCTTTCTTTCTCTTTCCCTGAGCCTTGAAGTGAAGATAAAATTTCACTTGCCCTGAAGTGTGCATCTAATTGAGCGTACAAAAAGACCCCAGCCTTCTTCACACTTGAACGCAGCAAAATGCTAAGACTGCTCAAAAAGCAGGAAATATTTCACCGGCAAAACGAGAGCACCGAAAAGCGAGCAAAGTTGTCGAGCAGTTCACATGCTCAGACCTCCATTGTCAGGTTTCTTTTTAGGCAAACATGATTGAAGTGTCACAAACATGAAAATACATGAATGCTGATAAAGACAGTAAATGAAGTGCTCCAAGCAAAAACCTGATCTTGAACTGATGCAGTTGCTTAAATTTGTTCGTTTCTAGGTGCGGTCCCCAGATAAAAGTACGAGCAATGGGAGACTGCTACAAAATTTTGCACGTGTGCAAAATAACAATCTTGTTCAAGGAACCCGTACGGGAAGGCAGCGAGCCAAATGCAGACTTGGCTATTGTCAGTACTTTCAATCAGCGAGCAACAAGGCCAATTAATTTAATTAACACAATTATGCCTTTTTTGCGAGTGAATTGAGCCACAATTAGATATTCCCGGCTGTAGCTCCTTTAGTTGATCGAAGAAGACTGCCCAATGTCCGAGAAATACTGACAGCCAATACTCTAATAATGAATGATGCAAAGAAGGAACGTAAGGGCGGCACATTTTATAAATGATAAAGGCAACATAGCCCCAATCTTGGAAGTCCAAAAGCGTTGCCAGCTGAGGACAAAGTTGTACAAACAATTTGCTTTGCACATTCACCAGCAGGTATATTCTCTAATGGTCTTTAGAGGCTTGCAGCAACACTGAATGTATTAATACGCATTTTACTTTCCAGTGGGGCTTTACTGTCTATGAAATGCACACTAGCGTAAATCACTATTAAGCAAAATTTATGAGCAGCTCGAATTTTGTATTTTGCCCGAACGCCTTCTCTTCTTTCTTCAAAGCGCGAGCTCCAACGTCCCTTCATTTTCGTGAACTTCTAGCAGATGCAGCACTGCCGTCTGCTATGCTCGCATTTTTCAAGTTGCTTCATCACACAGTACTTCCAGCACAGATCACACATGAAAGAACACATCTTTGTAGCGATCCGATTAAAATGGACTCAAAAATGACTTCCAGCACAAAATGGCGCAATACGAAAAGATTCAGCGACACATCTACTGAAAAAAAAGGGGAGGGGGGATCTAATGGGGAAGAGCCATGCCCGAATGCCGCCGCTCAGCGCTATGCCTCGAAACGCTGCAGTCAATCTTTTACTGCTGTCTCACACAGCTCAAGATGATCGAACAGAAACGCCGCCGCCACTGTGCCGTCGGTTCTTGTGCGACGAGAATGGGAGGAGAAGGTGTCAAGGAACAACAATGAAGTACAAAAACCTGAATCTAATGTGTGGTTTCTAGCTGTGCTTTTATGTACAGGATGTGCGGGCATGTTGTGTGCTGCCTGTGTGCGTGATCGCGAGGGGCAAAAAAAGATTGAAAGTGTTAGCAGGCACTGCAGCCGAGATCCGTAGCTCCAGTTGCATGTGCGAAGGCCCCGTGCAGCTTCAGGGGCATTTTTTTTTTGTCTGTTTTCTTTCTTAAAGCTCTGTTATACATTTGACGAGTGACTTCAACTCTGCATATGTACAGTTTGGTGCATATTGTCAGTTTCTCCACAATCTTTTTTTCCTTATCTCTCTCTCTCTGTCTCCATTTTTCTCTCCTTACGAGAGAAGCTAATCCAGCAGTCTGAAGTGAAAACAGTGTCAGATTAGAGCCGACTGATTAAACCGTGGCAAAAGCATGGAGGCCACTGCACTTAAGAACACGTCTTTCTGATGACCATTCAAATGCTCTGAACAGTTCCTAAAACATTTTTTTTTTTTCTTCCAGCCCTTATATATACAGACGAAAAAAAAAAAGTGGACCCAAAAGCCACCACTCGCTTTATTCTACATGTACAAGCTTTAGCTTGTATCAGCCTAGAAGGCCCCTGAAAATGACAAGCTAATGCTCCTAAAACACTTTGTTCTTCCAACTTAGTTTGCCAAAACCAAACCTGCAGATAGAATCAGAGGAATGACAAATAAAAAAAAACAGGCACTGTAAAATTTAAAATAGGCAGAAGAAGGACTACTGCTGCTGCTGAGATAATGCACTGCCCTCGCATGTACCAGACAATGTCCCAGAAAAAAAAAAGAGACAAGGTCGCCGCATTAAAATTATGCAAAGAAAAAAAAGATTGCTTCCGACACAAATCACAGAAAAGGTGATGCAGCAGTCTTAAGACACCAATGGTCGTCAAAGGTGGGGGAGGGAAGGGAGGTTGGAGAGGGTTTTCGAGAGTGGCAGCACTTCCCACCAGAACTCGCCAAAAGACGACACCACATCCGCGACTCGCATTGTTGGCAGTGTCCACGCTCAACAACAAAGAAGACTTGGAGCACAGGAAGGCGCTATGCAGCACAGCTGTGTCGACAAATCCGTCACTTGTGCGCATGTCGGAGTCTTACAACCGAATGACCTCGAGGAAACGCTATGCCACGAACGAACGAGGGCGAGTTCTGTCGGGGTACAAAACGGTCCCTTCCAAAAAAAAAAGTAAAAGAACCACCGACGTAGCGTCCCTCTAGGCCCGAGACTCTGACCGTATGTCGAGTTCTTTTCACATCTTCAGTCAGGCTACAACTCCACGCACGTACGCATACACACATTCACAGACACACGCGTGATGACGAGGGTAAAAAAATGTCCCAATGTTCGAGGGGGCGGAGGCGGGAAAGTATTAACATCGTCGGCAAAAGGGACGCGAAAGTGACACCACCGCTTCTTCGCACGGAAACCAAGAAGAGGACGATTTCTGCGTGTTGTGAGAGACGGCCGGAGGCAGGGCGCAGTGGTTGTCACACGAAGCGAGCCCCTGGATCAGCAGCAGACGATGCTTATTGCTTGGCAGTTGGGGCCCCCCTTCTCCTCCTTTGCTGGGTTCTAGGCCTGTGTCAGTCTTGCATCTTCTCCTTCTGACTCAATGCAATGTCAGCCAGAGTCGCCAAGCTGCTAGGGAAGTCCTCCTCCATCGGCGTACCTGCGAGAGGGGCATCCAGTTTTTGTTAACCAATGTCAAGCTGACAGAGGCCTTATATTGTTAAGAAAGTGTATTTCTTTTTTTATTTTTCGCAATGGCAACATGTGCACTGCTTCTGTGCTTTGAAAGATCCATCTCCCCTGCAATAATTAGCTTTGTCACTGTTTTTCCAGGTACAGACAGAATCACACTTGTCTAGAGCACCCAGCTGGCTGCTTGAGCTGCCGTTTTCGACAGAAATATGCAAAAGCAGACCTAGATTTCAATACAACTTTGAACATTTGTTTTTGTCGGTAGCGTGGTGACATGTGCAAAATTATACAACCGTGAGTTATTTACTTTTTCTACAAAACGAATTTTCAAAATTGTTAGCCAATTCTGGAATCACACTTGTAAATGCGGGCCACCCTGTGTATGTGACGCATGTGCCTACTTTTTTTCCAAATCCCGCCTTGTGCAGCAGACGGATGCAGCATGCACTTTCTTCTACAAGGCGACGACGACACAAGCACAGTTCAGTTTTGTCAGCTGCATATAGCACGTTAGTCATCGTTGACGTCGGGTCTTGCATGCACAATATTGAGCAATAAGGAGATCGATATAGGGCACGTCATGTGCGTCACGTGCCGGCAAGTCGAAATCAAAAGCCGATGCATCTGCGCTTGTAATCATCGCTGAACTTGTCACAAGTAAGTTCAAATGAGCTGGCACAGCTTGATTCCACATCGGATTACATTGCCAGCACGCTTTTCACCCGTCAGAAGAGACATGTCAGCTACAATTACTCTCTGACCAGCCGTGGCGGTGTGTAGCCGATTTCGTGACTAATTTCGTGACATCATCCGATACCCATCATAAAAGGCTCTTGGTTTCTGTTTTGACTCATCGTTCATTACCTAATCAAAATTATTGATGAGTGTTCAGGCAAAATGAACCACTGTAGCTATTACAGGACTGTCAATAGTATCTGAAAAGGGCATTATCTCTGAATGGCCAAAATTCACCGGAGTTCCCCTTGTGGGAATTGAGGCTGGCCCGCTGCCTTTGCGCGGGTTTTCCCGCCTTTTCTGCCGTTCTCATGTCCCGACATGTCTGCCCTCCTTGCTGTCTGCCGCGCTGGGAAGGGCGGAGTGACGTTTAACTCCCTCACCCGGAAGCGGATGTGGACGGTGGCGCCGCGCGCGGGGACCCCCGAGAGGTTTTCGCGCGCTGCGTCTGGAGCGGTCAGACACTCTCCGGGACAGCAAACGGTGAGCCACGCAATCTTTCGTCCGTCGACTCCCGTCGCTCGAGGGCTCGTCGGATTTCGCTGACGGCACCTCGCGCCAGCGGCGAACGCTCACCTTTTGTTGCCCCGCTGCGTACGCACGGCCGAAGGGCGGTACGGTGTCCTAGTGCGTGGCCTCGCTACGCCGACCCGTCTCCCTTCGAAGCCAACGCGAGCGCCTTTGCCCTCGCTCGAGCAACCGGGCCTTTGTTCCGGTGTCTCCGTGGATCACCTTTACCGCGGAGACGTGCTCGTGGCACCCTGTGTAGTACTTTGTGCCCGTGGCGTGGATAAGCCTACTTGCTTTCCCGCCGCGCCTTTTTGCAACGGGCTGTACTGCGTTTGGTGTTGCCACAATAAAGTGTTGCGACGCTGAGCAGTATCGTGTTCTCGCCACGGCGACGGTTAACGCGTGCCCTGCGGCTCGCTAAGACCGGACCCACGCTGGTGGCCGTACTCCTTCGGGATACGTGTACAGCACACCCTTTAACATGGTCATATGGCGCGCTGGGTCCTTGTGCTGTAATTCAGGCGTAAATGTAAGCTTGCAGCTAACGTGAGGTGGCATTTGCACACAGATACAGTGACCACAGCCACAGGCTCCACAGCTTCAGAAAAGCCTGACTCTGTCTGAACACACATGCCAACCATCATATATGTAATACCAATTAAGCTAAACAAGATACTTCCAATGCTAACAGGCTTCAAGTGGTACATGTGAGAACGCCATGTGCCACCACGATCACTGGTGGAAAATATAATGCACAGTCAATAAGCAGGTCATTTAACAATGTCAAAATTACCAGCACATAGAAGGGAGAGGAAGGGTCCTTCCCAGAACAGCCGCAAAATCCGCAGGGCTCAATCCTCGGGCCTTTGTTATTTTTGATTTATGTTAATGACTTGCCTGATATTGTTCATTGTAAGATTCGTTTGTACGCTGATGATTGTGTTTTATATCATGTGATCCACTCGCCCAATGATCACATCCTTCTCAATGATTCATTTGCATCTTCTGTAACTGGTGCCGTTCCTGGCAAATGAACATTAACTACAAAAAAACTGTGTTCATGTCCTTTACTAATAAATTAGTTCTTTCAGATTTCAACTACTTATTTAATGGACTGTCCTCTGCTGAAATTTACCAATATAAATACCTTGGCGTGCTTTTCACTCCTAACCTGTCCTGGTCTCACCATATTGATTACATTACATCTAAAGCGCTAAAAAAACTTTGTTACCTCCGGCGTACACTATCTGCGGCCCTTAGCGATACAAAACTAACTGTGTTCAAGACCCTTATTCGCCCCGTGCTCGAATACGCGTCACCTGTATGGAACCCCTACAACCAGTGCGAAATAAAACAAATAGAATCGGTACAGAAAAAGGCCATTAGATTCATCTTCAGGCGTTATGACTCTGCTTTTTCACCTACGTCAGCATTACTATCTTTGAACCTATCTCTACTTTCATCGCGAAGGAACATTGAGTCTCTCAAGTTATTACATTCTATAATTTATTCGACGTGCAAACTTTCAAACATGTTCCAGACCTTCTTCAACACGCCAATACCATCCTTTGAATATGACACCATTCTACGCCCGTACTAACACGTTTAAATTTAGCTTCTTTCCACGAACTGTTGAACTTTGGAATAACTTATCCGGTGACATACGTTCTTTGCCCTTAAATGAATTCTTGTTATCCATAAATACCCTTTGACAGTTTGACTTTTTCCGTTTCACTGTTTTACTGTGCTTACTGTGTTTCTCTTCCTTGCCACCATGTCTTCATTATGCCACCATGTGATGCCATGTATTGCCACTTTGTATTTTGCTTTCCTTCGCAAAGTATTACTCCATGTTTTGTACCGGCCTGTTACCCACTCCTGCCATAGCCCTTACGGGTTGCAGTATGTAAAAATAAAATAATAATAAATAAATAAAAATTTAAGATGGCAGCAGCTAACTTCATATTTATTCGAATACAGTAAAACCCTTTTAAAAGAGGCATGCTCCTGGCAGCAATTTTGTCTTTTATATGAGTTGTCTCTTATAGGCAGGGTATCTCGTATGCATTTTCTTATCAACCCATATTTTACTGTAGGCACACCGGTATCTCTTAGACCCATTAGTCCCTTATATCAGTGTCTCTTATAAAGGGGTTTGACTGTATAAGACGAGTTTTTTTCCGAAAGCTGCGGGCTTGTATACAAGGTAAACATCACTTATTGCTTCATAGCCGAAAAATGCACACTATTTATTTTCTTTGCATGGAAATGTAAATACTGAATAATTAACATTATAACGACAATGCATGTTTGCGCTGTAACTAAATGGGTCATCAATCAGTGAGAACAAGAAAAAAACAAAAGGGAAAAAAACAATGATCTTGCAGGAGTCTATTTCACAGAGACAATGACCAAGAACGTGGACGGCGCAGAGATCAGCAACGGCGTGTCGCGGGAGCTGATGAAACGCCGAAAACAGCCAGCAATGATCCGGTATGTTGCAATCCACAAGCAGAGTTGAGAAAACTTCTCTTTTGTGTTCCCTCGCTGGTTTGCGATGTAGTGATAGCCGCCTTCCATGACATTTGTTAAGAGCGTACTCTACATGCCGTTGTTAAGAACATACTCTACTACTGCTCAGCGTGGAACTTCACTAAACTACCTACAGTAACCTTTCATCATGGCAAGTCGTCGTCATTACGATGCAGCGTTCAAAAGGAAATTAATTACTGATGCTGAAGCTTTGGGCAACTGCGCTGCAATTTAGAACCGTGCAAATGATTTGCGTCGTTGGAGAAAAAATGGGGGCCCCTTTCGCCTGCGCTACGACATGGAAAGCCTTAAAGAGACCACAAAAGAAGGTGTTTCCCGAAGTAGAGGCAAGTCTGAATAATCTGTCGGAGAAACCTGGAGCTGGGCCTTAAAGAGACACTAATTAAAACTATTAAGTTGATGTTGACTGTTGAAATAGCGGTCCAGAAACCTCGTAGTGTTAATTTTGTGCCAAAGAAGTGCTTCTTTTTAAATAAAACCACGTTTTAGAGGTCCGCATCGGGTCAGCTTACCCGCCTCATGCAGAATGTTTCATGTCACTGTTGCCGTGCACAACGTTGCCCGGCTTTACTGGGCAGGCGCAGATACTAGTAGGAGCAGAACAATTTATTGCGCATGAACAGACGAGTTGGCAGAGTAGCGAGCAGCGGTCGCGGCAGATGTTGTGGGCGAACAGACGAGGCGGCAGCTACAGGGGCTGCAGCGAGCATGCGGCAGGCAAGGAAGAGAGTGACCTCAGCGTGCACTGTGAGGGGAGTGTGACATCAATGCACAGCAGCGGTGTGACCTACTTGGCACCGGACCAACACTAGCAGCACGTTTGTACGGAGGGACAGCGTCGTTACACAGGCCAGTCAAAGAGCTGCTTCGCATCTAAACTTTGGTATAATATCAATGATCTCATCAGCTCCTCACCAACACTGCAATGGCATGCATCGTGTGTTCTCCAAAAGAGCAGCTTGCATATGAGAAGCGGCACTGCAAGCGGCAGTACGCTCAGCGCCGCATACCCCCATGTCAGCAGAAGGTCAGGCCCATGAAGCATTCAGAAACACTTTCAAGAGGTCACGAGCCACTTTTCCAAGCAATCATCGAATTACCTCCGTATCAGGGTTTATTTCTTCACAAATTGCCACAAAAATTTCTTGAGTCCACAAGATCAAGCGGAGTTACAGGAGTTGTCAACAAGCGCTTTCTCTCTTCTCTCAGCCCGATAAGCTCGCTGGAAGTCGAGCAGGGAGCAGTTGGAAGGGGGGAAACAAGTTATGTCAGCACACATCATGGCCTTGTGGCCTCAAGGCCGTGAGACAAAATGCGATCACTGTCACACGTTATTTCTGTGCGCCAACGTGGCTCAATGTGTAATGTTAGCAGACTACGGAGCGCTGCGCCGCTTCGTGGCGGCACTCCATGACACCAAGCACAACTGATCTAAATGCCACATATTATTTACATCGGATATTGCCCAATAACATGCCACTCGCTGTTTGATGTCAAACAGCAGGTGCCGGCAGCTCGAAAGAGAGTGAGCACAGGCCTCTATATGAAAACAGGCTGCCCGTTAAAATGGCCACTTCGCGCTCCATCTGCTCTCCTTGCTGGGAACGACTGCAATATTTGGCTGAGGTGTTCATGGCAGTGTCTACTACCTGCAGGGTGTTTTCTCACCAAGCCTCAGCTGTGGTTACAGCCTCCTTTAACGTAAAAACCTGCTAACACTATTTCAGTTTCGCTGATCAACTATCTCTCCAGAATGAAAGAGCAGTGAATGCAAAAAAAATTTTTTTTGCACTGAAAAAGCCTACTCAACCATGATGATACAACAGCAAAGCTCATTAATTTGATGTTTATTAATTCCGAAAATTGGACTGTCCAAACGTGTTTTCCGGATCGCACCAGCATATACATTGCCAAACACGAAGCACTGCAAATATGTGATGTAAAGCAGCGAAAATGGCGTTCACGGACAGCTGAAACGGCCAAGGGCTTTTAGAAAGACGTGGTTGGTACAAGACAAAGTATGAGTTCTGAGCATGTTTCAACTTGTAAATATGAGTTTTGCGAAAATCCGCAAGTTGGAGGAAGGGTTAAGAAAGGGAAAGAAGACAAACACTCATATGTAGCACGAAGCCAAAAGGCAACTAAGAGGCTTTTTTTTCTGAGAAATGCGTACGGATTTCCTTGTGGCGTCGTGCTACATATGGGCGGTTGTCATGTTTCAACTTTGGTCGCAAGGTCTTGAGCCACACTCACACTGCAAACGAAGTCGCGACTTGCAAATGAGGAAAATTGAAGCTTGTGCACTGTGCTCTTATGCAACAAAGGATACCTGCTGCGTTTACGTACTCCTCAAGAAAATGAAACTGCATTGATGAAAAGGGGCTTGTGCCTGTTTGCGAAACAGGCCACAATGACTTATGCCGAAGAAATAAATTGACACTTTCTTACTGGTCCACTCAAGTTTTTAAGGGGCGTCAATACACCTCAACGTGAATCAAAGTAAACAAAGCTCTCGGTAACAAGGGCGTTACCTTTGCGTCTCTTCCGCTTATCCTTCTTGGGGCTCGTCTGCCCGGCCTCCTCCATTTCTTCCTCCTCGCCGCTGTGCCATTCTCGCACTCCGTTCTCCTCAGTGGACTCCGATGCACCGGCATGATCAGACTCTGTCCCCGAATCATCAGCCTTGGAGTCTGCAATGGTCACACCGATGCAGCAAGGTCAGTTTACTTTACAAACTAATGAAAACTTATACAGGTACAATGCTCAGCAATTTAAACATGACGATCAACTTGTGTAGCTATTAGTGAACGTTTGCACTGCCAGTGAGATTTTAGAAGCATCGAGTTGGCACGCGATGGTATACGACTAAAGCTGCAGCCTTGGTCTTGAACTCTGACAGCCCTTGAGCCGCGGGCAGTAATCCAGCACTAACCAGTGACCCAGAAAAGTACCGGCTGCCGTGCAGGCCAGCTACCATGTTTGAATTGCCGAGCTTCTTATATTAGATCACGGTAAAGAAAAAGTACATTAAGCAAAGTTGCTGCTGACATGCCATGCAACAACTGCCCGTAAATTGGTTGCTTCTTTACTTGACTGCTACAGCTCTGTACACCTTTCTCAGTAAACAAAACCCTTGTTAAATAGAACGTGTCATTTAGCTTCCCCTTCAACGCAATTCTGCTGCACATTTTCTCTTAAGGGGGGATGCTACACCTTCCAAAAACTCTTTTATTTTTGCGAGTACCTCAGTCAAATTTGGAGAGCCTATGTAGATTTTACTGCTGATTTCAAAAATCTAATTCTTTTTTTGCTGTGACAATTAGTTTTAAAGATATAATGAACTGCGACTTTTTCAATTAAGGCCTAATTAGCTAATTAACTGTAACTTGGATATTGATGTGCAACCTATAGAACCAATTCGGTATGTTCACAGTGTGCAATAAAGTATAAATCATTGTTCTGGGCTATTTCGAAGCAAAGTTGTGGGATGTTGAATATGACATGAAAAATTTCCCCATCTACACTTGAAACAAAAGATCCATTTAGAGAATTTTCTCCAAAAATTATTACAATAAAACTTACTTTGCGAAACATCCCCTGCATTTATCTTCGAAACAAAAAAGAAATCGTAATGATAACCCAGATAGAACAAGAGATATTGCTCCGGCATAATGGGAAGCACATGAAAATTGTCGTTTTGAGAAATCGAGAAAAAACGTGGGCACACATTTTTATTGCAGAAGATGCAACAAGACAACCTCAAAACGCACCAGAAGCATAGTCTGAATGCATTCTGTGCTCATGCCTCCTCTTCACTAGCTTCCGGAGTTCCAATGAGGCTGTTCTTTTCTTGTTGGAGACAATGCTGCGACGGTGGTCTTTTTCTCTCGCTCTCCTGGCACCAGTACTTGTCGCATTCATGTCCATTTCACCTAAGATTGCCGTTGCAGAATTCAAATTGCCCGTGTTGAAGCGCAGCACTGCTTCTGCAACAGCTGCTTCAACAGCGAATAGGGACGCATGGTGCTCCTTGGGGGGCAAACTCCAGATTACTGAATGTAGGCTCTCGTTGGAGTTCTGCGTTTTGCCGCGTTCGCACCTCTGAAGCAGGGCTCTTTCCGAAAGCCGGGTATAAACCGGTAGTAATGCCTCTGCCACGTCTTTCGGTAGATTGTAGGCATGCCTGGGGTCGGGCTCACCCTTTGCTTTTGCGGCATTGTGCCGACACCATGAAGTTTCACCAGCTGGGCACAGACTGTGGTCCGAGCATTCATCAGTGGAGGTGACGTGGCGGTATGTGGCCATCACAACCTTTTGCATCTCGCCCACGTCACCTTCATGCGATTTCAGAGCCCGGCCATAATATGTGCTCAGCCTGGTGATCAGCTCACCTGTGAGCCTGCCTTTCCCACCAAGGCCTCCTTTCCCGTCGCACTTTTGTTTCTGCACCAGGTTTCTCAATGCGGTGCCCATTCGTTTCTGTACATGATTAATACAGTCTTCCTTCTGCACGTCAATGTAACCATACACCTTGGTGTCTTGTATGGCGCAAAATGTCCTAGAGTCTCCATCAGACAGCATAGTTGTGTAGCGCAGGCCATGGCGTTCATGCGACCTCTGAAATAGAATTAGAGCCGCCTCCACTTCCATTTGCCCCGCTTTGCTGTTCGTATTTTTTTGGCATTTGTGGTTAGCCTTCCATTCTTGATAGCCCTCACTACTAGGCTTTGGGCCCACCTCGCAGCCTAGGCAAAAGTTGGAAAGAACGACGTAGTCCAACACGTAGCCACTAAATAATTCGATAACTGTGCCCACGCCGATGTGGGAAGAATGGCCTCGCGTCTTCCACGTGCCGTCGTAGCTAACGGAAATATTGCCCCGGTGGCCGAAGCACAAGTCATCATAAATTGTTCTAACCTTTTCCGCACATTCGCTCATAGCGGACTCAGCCGCTCGCGTTGCAGCGGGTGCCAGCGTGTTCTTCAAATGCCGCTGAAACGTCTTGTGGTGCATACCGCAGTGTGAGATGCCCATTGTTGCGAAAATATCGTTCATTTTCGTTTGGCCGTTGCCGGTAGCCACCATCGCCCTCGAAGCGAGAAGATTTACTTCAAACGGATTGCACGTTTTCGTGCCGTTCGCGCGGGGCGAAGTCCATTCATTCGCGATCTCGCCGCACCTTTCAGACTGCACTAGCACTTTCACGGCAAGTCCGTAGTCCCGATCCCCTCTGACGATCGTAGCCGGTCCGTGGCAGGCTTTGCAACACAAGGCACCCATTATCGCGTTTAGGATATCTAGATGCATAAGCAGATAAGGAGCAGCGTGGTCCGAGTCCTGTGCGGTTGCCTCGCTACAACTCGCAGTGAAAAAGTCAATTTTCCGTGCAGTTGCTGGCGCCGATGAAAGCCGGTCGAGCGTCGCTTTCTCCCGGGCATGATTTTCTTCAACTTTGGCGTTTGTCACCACCTTGGCGTCGATTCGTAGTCGTCCGGAGTTCGCTTCACCGTCATCGTCGTCGGAGGCAACGCGCTCGGTCGCACCATCGCTGAACGGCCGCGGATCGTCGACACATCGTTCGTCGGAGTCAACCAAGGGCTCTGATGACTTCGTAGACTTTCTCCCACGACCTTTGCGTTTCCTGCGACCAAATGCGTGCACGGTCCTGATACTTTTTTGCGTTTCCAGGCATGGCGATACGATCAGAAGCTTCAGAGTGCTCTGCCGATTTCGAGGCGTCACAGCGGTAACCCTTTCAAAATGGCGTCGGGTCGCGTATGCAGGCGCAAGCCGCGAGCTTCCAGCCAACCGGAAAGCGCCATTTCAGTCACGTGCGCCGTTTAGCCAATGGCAGTGAGCGCGGCTCTTCGTCTTTGAGGCCCCGTTTTTCGAGCCGGGGAAACGCTCAATGTTGCTTACTGAATAAAAAAAACAGCTGAAAACGCGTTCTTTCAAACAAGACCAAAATGGCGCCGATCGAGCGCGTAGTTCCCGCGTATCGTAGAGCCGAAACCTGCGCTATTCGCCCTTAATTTAAAGGGCAGGACGCCCGTTTTCGGTTTTTTAAAGTTGAATAACGATAAAAGTTGATGGTATTCGGCTATGAAATTTTGTAAATAGGTGCGCAATGATGTCGGGAACGCGAAAAGAAGGTCCGCGAAAACTCGATTTTTTGGCTGATTTTCGGTCCCGAAGTGCCGCGTCCCCCCTTAAGGGCAAAATTGAAAATGAAGACAGAGCTCACTGCAAGCGCACTATGCAGCAAACCCAGTCAACTTTTGTGTTCAAAGGTCAATATGCTGAAAGAAAACATAAACGAGCGGCACTACAAGCGGCAACGCACAGGGTCAGAGAGCAAGTGGGCAGCTAATCAGGCGTGCCGTTTGACCGGTGCACATGTGAAATCCATAAAACTGTTCCCGTTCTTAGAATGTGCAGAGCAAATGCAGGAGGAACAGAGAGTAATGACGTCTGGTGACGAACTGTTCACTGTTTTCCAAAAAACATGATCTTTGTTCATGATCTTTCAAAAACAATCAATTTGCGTGGTCAAACTGATGTGGTATATTTGGATTTCGCAAAGGCATTTGATAAAGTGTCGTACTCAAAGCTCCTGTTTAAAATTGACAAAACGTTTCAAAATAATCACTTGACAAAATGGTTTTCATCCTATCTCAGCTGCCGTCAGCAGTTTGTTCAAATAAACAATAAACAGTCTAGAGCAGTTGCAGTGAATTCTGGAGTTCCCCAGGGGAGCGTGCTGGGTCCCCTTTTATTTTTGTTATATATAAATGACCTACCAAACCGCGTTACGGTTCCGATAAGGTTGTTTGCCGATGACTGTGTTGTTTATAGTAGAATCGAGACTGAACATGACCAAGTTAATCTAAACAACAATCTTCAAAAAATAAAGGATTGGTGCGAAGAATGGCAAATGAGTTTGAACACAGAAAAAACAGTCTTTATGACTATAACTAGAAAGAAAGCACCTCTAGATTACAACTACCAGATTGGCAATGCTTTCCTCAAGCGTGTACAAAACTATAAATATCTTGGGTTATGGTTCACGCCCGACCTCCGGTGGAACACTCATATTGATAATGTATGCTCCAGGGCTACCAAGGCATTGTATAGCCTTAGACGTAACCTTTATACCGCCCCATCTGATATAAAGTGTCTTGCTTACAAAACTCTTGTCAGACCTATTATCGAATATTCTAAAATTGTCTGGGACCCTTACACAAAGACAAACTGCAATAAAATAACAAAAATACAGCGACTTGGTGCGAGATTTATTTTTAATAAATATAGCCGACATCATTCTCCTACTGAACTCTGTAAAAAAGCTGGACTGGATAGTCCTGAACTTAGGACGAGGATTGAGCGTCTGAAATTCCTCTTCCAGTTAATTCATAATCAATTTAAACTAAACTATTCAGATTACTTCCAGGTCAACACACAAGAACACTCCAGACATCGCCATAATATGTATATACCACCCCTAGTCCCACGTAACGATTGCTTTAAGTTCAGTTACTTTCCACGTGCTATTGAAGATTGGAATATGCTGCCAGAGTCTATAATTGGTTGTTCCTCGCTTACATCATTTGAACAGAATCTAAAACGTTTATTTTCCGAATAACAGTGACATATGTTTTTTTTTTGCGTGTGTGTGTACTTTTTGTTGGTTGCGTGATCCTGCAGTAGTTGTCTTTCAAATCTTCAGCGCGGTGCAAAAGTGCCGCCTCAAATGCGTCATGTGCTGTTCTGCGCGTATGTATTGCATCGCATGTGTGTTCCATTTATGTATGTTATGTATAACTTCGAGTTGCTGGTCACAATAATACCGAGAAATTATCTCGAGACCTGTACGGTACTTCTGTTTTGCAAATAATTGTTTGTACTTCCACCCTGTAACGGCCCACTTCTGGGCTAACAGTATAAATAAATGAAATGAAATGAAATGAAAACTTGAGCGGGCCCACAGGGTGCTGTGAAGCGATGCGAAGAAGGAAGAGGAGAAATAGAAGAGAAGGCGCGTGTTTCAAACTGTTCCATCTTCTTTGTGATGCCCAACTGGCGATGTTGGCCTAGCAAGAGAGCTTTTATTTTGTTTTGTTTACAATGCCACTGGTATCAGCTTTGGGGTGCAACATAAGGAGATGCACTACCAAGGTTTCGCTCACCTCCAAATGAGGACACCACTGCAACGAAGCATCTCTGCCACAACGGGCAACCTCGGGCCCAGTAAACCCGGAGTGCAGGACGGGATGAGTGAGAAAAAGATAGAAGAGGGTACAGTAAGGCAGGACACCGAAACAGTAGAGATGGCCCTTTAACTACCCGCTAGATTTAAACGCTTGAGTGTGATGGTCTCGCGCGATCCATCTATATTCTCAACAATGTTCGAGCGGAGGTGCTTAAGCCCGAGGAACGGTCTTAGGTAATGATGCTGTGGAGAACCTTGCACAGGCTCATATTGCAAGAACACATGTGATGCTCTTTCCAGGTCTGGCGTGATATAAGCTGCACGGACTTGGTTCGGACATGTCGGTCGAGGTTGAAGTTTTACAAAGCTGCGTGCAGCAGACTCTCACATTCGCTAGCTGTGGGGGCACTCGCCGGCAGGAGGCAAAGTGCGGTGCCATAATCAAGCTTTGCCATAGCACAGGAGGGCTCTTCTTTGTATGTGGATAAAATACCCGGACGAGTGAGGAAAAGTGCTTGACCTGCGCACTGTCACTGCTGCTTTGAGGTGCCGATGAAAATGCTTGACGTATTTATTTGGAGGTTGCAGTGATAAAAATGACTTCTTAGTTTTCGGAGCATGCTTTGGGGCAGGAAAAGTACTGTTTCAAAGCAGTGATAAATGTTTTTGGAGAGGAAAAAATGTTACTTTGGAGCGCCTATTTGATGTTTTAGGAGCAGATACAAACTTTGTCATACACCAGTTGGAGTTCACAGTATCGTCAAATCAACTCGTAAATATTCATACTTATCATAAAACAAATTTCACAGACAACGATCGATGTACATTTCAAGACGCAAACAATTAAAAAGATGGCCAGTTGTCAAAAATGTACTGTAGAAAGAGCTATATAAATAAAATACTAGTACTTGTGGCAGAAATCAAATCGAATTGGTTAAGGGGAGACGCGGGTCGAAAAGTCGCGTTTTTTTTCCAAATTTCACCTTTTCTGTTTTTTGTTGCTTTATCATCTTTATACATTATATTTTGACATCTGAAAATATCACAGCGAAATAAGCATCAGAAGTCAGTGAAAAACGCGTCTGAGTGAGCGGCAGTGACGCGCGGCATCACGAAATTTACACAAAACGGGCTGCTGTTCGCGTGCTCGCGGGGCCGCGAAGAGAGCTGTCCGCCATATTGCGGCCGCTGGCTCGTGTAGAGTTGTCCTTACTCTCCACGATCCCGGTTCTTGAAGTCTCGTACGTTCACGAAAAATCTAAAAAAAAGCAACAAAAACAGTCTTTTCCCGCCGTTTCAAACCGCGCGCCACTAACGCAGGGCCGCCATTGGCTGACAGCACCTGTGTTTTCTTGCCGTAGTTCGCTTCACTGTTTTCCGGAGTTATTTTTCGCTGTTTTCGTGCGATGGCAAGCCCGAAAAAGGCCGTTGCCGACCATCGGAAATACAGAAGTAAGAACAAGTTCAGAGGGAAGCGGCGGAGGACGTACAAGAAAGCCACCGCCAACGAAAATGTCCGCGACGGGCCAGCGGCCGGTAGGCCTAACATCGACCACGGCAACGTCGACCATGGCAACTGCGACGACGAGATCAACGCTGCAGTGAATTTTGTGAGTGCATCGCAGAAAAAGATCGCGTTATTCGAAAACGACGTCAGGCCGAATGCCGATCGTGCCGAAAGCGTAGTGCTGTGCGAGTTGGGTGCATTGACGGCCGTCGTCGCAGGCGCGGCATGCCCCGTTTGTCACGAGAGTAAACTCGCAGTTCGGGCACCGAATAAAAAGCGGAAAGGCCTTTCGGCGTTTCTGGAGCTACACTGCGAGAATGCGGAGTGCTCGGAGAGCATCCTTTCGTCCGCGTACTCGTCGAAGCGGGTCGCGTCAGATGGCGGCCGCGGTGCAAGCAGAAGCTACGACAGCGGGAGTTCGCGTGACGCCTTTGCCGTGAACCTGAAAGTGGTGCTTGCAGCGCGTGCCGTCGGTATCGGGCATGAGCAACTTTCACGATTTTGTGCAGTAGTTGGATTGCCAAACCCTATGCACCATAAGACCTTCCATGCTATCGGCAAAAAGATTCACAGTGCGGCAGTGAAGGCTGTCTGTGAAAACATGCAAAGGGCACGCAGCGTCACCAAAGAGGTGGCTGGTAACAGTGACGTGCCAGTCATGTTTGACGGCACATGGCAAAAAAGAGGCCACAAAAGCCACAATGGTGTGGGAACTGTAGTGTCCTTGGACACTGGTTTGTGCCTGGACTATGAAGTGCTTTCCAACTTCTGCCTGGCGTGCAGTTTGCATAACGACATGGGAGGCGATGAAGAAACATGGCAGGCGTTTCATCATCCCGTTTGTGAGAAGAATTGCGACTGTTCTTCGCATGCCATGGAGGCCGAAGCTGCAGTGCGCATTTGGCAGAGGACTGTGGACTATGAGACACCCCTGCGGTTCACCATCTTCCTAAGCGATGGAGACAGCAAGGCCTACAACGGGGTCTGTGATGCCAACGTGTACCCTGACACTCCAATTGAAAAAGAGGAGTGCACCAACCACGTGGCGAAACGTCTGGGCACCGGCCTGCGGAAGCTGCCAACGCCACTTCCACGAGGGGAGAAGCTGAAGGAGACCACCATCCAGAAGCTTCAAACTTACTTTCAGGTGGCCATTGTGAACAATCGGGGAAATGTCCACAAGATGTACACTGCCATATGGGCCTCATGTTTGCACTCGTGCTCAACAGACGGTGCTGGAAGTCACAAGTTCTGTCCTGCAGGCCCAGACTCGTGGTGCAAGCACCGACGTGCTGAGGCGCAGGGCCAGCCTGCACCGTGCCACACCCCCCTCCTGACCAAGGCCCAGGGTTTGGCAGTCCTCCCAATCTACAAGCGTCTCACAGATGCGAAGCTGCTTGCCCGGTGCCTCCACGGCAAGACACAGAACGCGGCCGAGTCCCTGAACAGCAAAATATGGCTGCTGTGTCCAAAGACCCGGTTTGCTTCCCGGACTGCTGTGGAAACAGCCACAGCCATTGCAGTCCTGTGGTTCAACCGGGGCCACGCGAGCTTTGAAAAGGTGCTGGAAGAGCTTGGGGTGCTTCCTTCGGAGGCCCTGGTTACCCTCAGCGACCGCCGAGACAGCATGCGCATGCACAAGATGAATGTGCGTCAGACCGCTGAGGCGAGGGCACACCGTCGCAGTGCAGCCAAGAGGGCCCGGGTGGAAGAGTCCTGCCGCACCAGCCGGGAAGGGAAAACCTACGGTGCTGGAGAGTTTTAGACAACTGATATTCCCTCTGGACATGTGTGTATGTGTTCAGCACAAGTTTCGTGCTACTGCGTTTTTCATTTTTGTAAATACAGACTTTCAAACTTTCAAACGCGTTTTTCTCATTTCGCAATTTTGGCCAATTTGCATTTTTTGCGGGAAGTGTTTCGGGCACTTAGAATGGTCATACGACGACGAAATTTGGCACACACATTGAGGAGAGTGCGTAGGGTGCCGATATCTACTTGAATCAGCACAACCTATCAGCTGTAAATATCTATTAATAAATTTAATGGTGGTCGAGTGGAAAAAAAAGGGTACTTTGCTACACAGATGTTTTTTTCATAGTTTCAAAGTTGGAGCACAATTTCTAGCTAGATATCGGCACTCTATGGCTAATAGGGAGCAAAAGGAGCCATTGAACAACTCTCTGCATGAACATTTAGTATGCGCGAAAGTTCCCGGAAAACTTATCAAGTTTCACCATTACTTGAAACACAACTCCCAAACTATTGCACTTATGTAAAAACTGATTACAGATTTGGAATCAGGAGGAAAAACTGCATCAGTGGTCCAATTTCTGAAGCTCTAAGTTGAATAACAAAAAAAGTGCTTTCGAGGAGCGTCTCCCCTTAAGCTGAGCAACACATTTTAGAAGTTAACACAGTCACACATAACTGTTGCCAATTAAGGAGTAGATAGATAATCGGTATGAGATAAAAGCAATCCTGCTCATTTTCCCATTTCCCCACCCTAGCCTGCAAGTATTGCTGGAAAAAGAAATGCCAAATGAGCTACATGCTTAATATGCCAGATCTGCTCGCTCAAATGAGATCAGAGCCGACGATTCTGCCCACAAGTAGCCCACTGGGATGACAGTACACAGACTCTTTTCAGTTTCTATAGGGCTCGCGAGCTGGTTAAAGAGCAAGTTTGTCATTCTCATTCTTTCACGTGCCAATTCGTAGGAGGTTTGGAGTAATTACCAACAAAAATTGCTGTTTGGAGCAATTGGAGCAGCATTTCTATCACTGAGGTGATAAACAGCTGTTTGCAGAGAGGCCGCTTCGAGGAGCTTCAGAAGTTCTCTAACGAGCGAGGACTCAAACTGATGGCCTCGGTCAGCAAGTATTGTTGTCGAGCAGCCAAACTGTGCAACCCAAGTAGAGATGAATGCCTCTGCGACTATGGCTGTTGTAATATCAGCAGGTGTCGTGCCTTCAGGCCATCGGGTAATGCGGTCAACACATGTCAATACACTCAAACTTTGATATAATGAATCCAGATATTACAAAATATTGGTTATAACAATGTAAATGAAAAATAGTCTTGCAATAGATATAGTGTTAAAAATTTTTGGTCATTACAAACTTATTTTCGTGCAGGATGCAATTTTGTTATAATGAGGGTTGAGTGTGAGTACCAGTGAAGGCCTTGGCAAGGGGAAAGCGGCCCGACAATGTCAACGTGCACAATAGCAAACCATTCATCAGGCTGCAGAAAATGGCGCAGTGGCAATACAGGGTAAAGGTGAATTTCAGCACGCTAGCAAGATGAACACGCGTATACCCCATCTAGAATGTCTGCATTCATGAGAGGCCACACAAATTTATGTTTTCCCTACTCTCGTGAGCATATTCATAAAGGGATTAGCCACGAGGTGAAGAAAAGGTGCACTTCCTCAAAACCTGTAGTTTCTGTGGTGCCCTTTTCTCTAACCATTTGTGTGCCACAAGTTTCCTACTAGGCTCATGCCGCCATGTGCCAAGATGCATGCTTTACAATGTACAGAGGACGTCTGCGCAGTGAGGTTACATTGCATGTACACTGCCCTTGATCATAGAAACGTGGTTCACGCTATCTTGCTGGGCCAAACCAGCAAAAATGATGCTCATTAAATGAGCATCACACAGGGATGTGGCCCGACGCGCCTGGTCTGTCACTAACTACATACAAACATGCACTACGCTCACAGTGACATAAGTCACATGCACTGCCAAACAGAGTTCTGAAGGCACATTATCTTACAGGATTGTTGGGGGTAAATCGGACGGACACATTGGACAGCGGCTGCCATCCTGCTTTCGTGCATTCTTGACCTTTCTTTATACGAGCATTCCAAAGAAGTCAGAACCTCTATTTGCACAGTCTTTGAACTTGCCGAGCAAGTGGAAGATCTTCTACGGCATTTCACAGCACTTCACTTACCTTGTCTGCCACTAGAAGAGCCAGAATCTCGTCGTACTTCCTTTTTTCGTCGGCTCAGAACCTCAATGTCACACTTTGGAAGGGCAGCAAGATGTTCATCCAGGTCAAAGTCCCTGCAAAAGAATAAAACAATTGCCTAACTTGAAACATCACACTGCTCAATACATAGCAGCAAAGGACAGGTGAAGCACAGTATATTCTTAGTAATGCATAAAAATGAGCTATGTGCTTGGTATCGCGCCGGCGTGCAAAACAGCTAGCCGCTTCCACTGGTGCTCTGAGCTGCCACTGTGCGACGAGCTTGGCCGGGCAGTTTGCTGCCAATGTGCAAATGCCAACCCACAGTTCCGCCAGCAAACGAATGTGATTCGTTGCTTGAAATGAAGCATTGCACGTTCGTCGCTTTCGCATGTCCTCTTGTGCGGCGTCTTTGCTCACCAAGTTTGCTTATGCCTCGTACATGGGCCACCATGAGCGTAGTTAAGCCTAGCCACGACTTCCGAGCAGTAAGCTAGGCCCGATGCCTCCTATATTAGTTGCAGTGTGTGTGGTCACGATGCCCCGTTGTTTCAAAGTATGTAATGCTCGATAGCAAGTATGAAGAGTCATCTCGCAATGGCCTTCGTCACAATGTCAGAAATGCTGACAAGCAGAAGCTCTAACCGTAAGTACCACTAGTGAATGCTATATAAAGTCTGTCTGAGATGCGCGTCTGCAACGTTCACGACGAGCGCAGCGCACTATCGTAATATGATGACTGAGGTTTCACTTGCAGCTTTCAAACTAAACCGTAATTGTATTCTAAGTGATCATCAACTTGTGAAGCCAGAACGAGTATGAATGCATTATGAAGTCGTGTAATTGTCAACAGCTGTGACCTTCCGACGCGCATGCAGCAGATGACGCTCACCCAAAGCGACCATTGGACTGGAGCAATATGGCGGATGCAGCCAATAGAAGGCATTGAAACAATCTTGAAATGTTTGTTTTTTGTAGGCTTGTTTTTGAATGGAAAACCTGGCTGAAAAGCAAAACTTGAAGAAATACTTTTTCCTATGCACACAAAATGGTGGTGCCCGGTTGCACCGTTGCCAAGCTATATACTTTTGTATAGAGTCTACGCTTATTGTAATGGACCCGCGTACAACACACTTTCAAATACAACGAACCATTATTTAGCCAAAGTTCGGTCTGTGTATTAAATTAATGGAGTGAAGTTCACTTTCAGCGGAATTTTTCAACAAAACTGGGCACACAAAACATACTTTTGCCACGATGACGCGGGCTCAGAGCATACTCGATTATGCTGCTCTCTGCGCGCTGAAGCCATGGTAATTTCAAATTGCAGCACACAACATTGTCTGCCAAGGCAAGCCTGCAGCCAAGCACATTGGTGATGTGAATGGTTCAAGTGTTGCAGCTGACTGAAATGCAGCCCAAAGTGACTGCGCCATTGCTCAAAGATGCTCACCAATGACTTATGACAAATTTCTTTTCAAGCTAAATGTAATGATATGTTGTGTGTTTTCATAAGACGTTCGTTCCTCATTGCTGTAACATTGTTAAGCATCGTGACCAAGGTTTAGAAAGTAAGATGCTCTACTGCCAACATTGGGCCGTCCAGCGAGCCGTAGAGCAACAGCTCCTAGTGGCCAATAGGCAGCTCTATTAAAGCAGATTTGTCTTTCCGTCTGCACAAATAAGAAACAATTTATTTTAGGTCAATCACACAGTGGCTGAAAAAGTATGCTAGAAAGCTTTACGATCGGGTGAGCTGTGCAGGGGCCACATAGCATGCCCGTACCTCCTATAACGACACTTGCGCCTTAACTGAAATCTGCGCAGCAATTTTGTTGACAAACGTTGCTGGTGTTCACAGTCTTTTGTAGCCATGCTGTCGATTGATTACCTTGAGCCTGCATCAGCAGAACTAGCCTGCCCCATACTGCTGAGCTACATTGAAACGATATTACAGACATTGGATAATACGGACTCATTGTGCCAGATTACAGTCCATTGCAACGCGAGTAGACTGTATAATTCATAATGTGCTTAGGAATCCTCTGGAAGTTTCTTCCTGCAATTTCGCTTTATTGTAACAAGAAACAGTGACAGACAGTTTTTTTCTACACCCAAGGTGAAGAAAGATCTCCTCTCCCAGTTCAGGAAACCACCGGCTAATCTGCAGCTCATGCAAAGTCCACCAGATGGCTGATCTTCCAAGCACTGTGCTGTCAGCACGGCCCAGCAGGTTCCGCCTCTATCAAACAGGAAGTAACTGCTATGTCACTATATCTCGCCGAAACTGCCTCTAAAAAGCTTTTCTTTCTACCCTTTTTTTTCCACAAAAGTGAAAAAACTTCCCATTTTCTTACATGCACACTGTGATACCAATCAAGATGACTGCCACACTCCTGCACGAGTGCGGCCAGTCTCTTGATGGGCTGACACGCCGATGACTAGTTTCTGCATACAACAGCTACACTTGAAGAGGCTTAGCACGAGAAGGCGGCCACAAATGGCAGAATGGCACGCTTGTGTGGCTCATTAATAGCATGCAGTACGGTCACAGGAGTGCCAACAATGGTGCTGAGCACATTTTTGAAGGTGCGTCGTACATACTTGCATGCTCGTCATCCACTGCCATTGCGCCTCTCTGCACTTCTGATGCCTATGCGCGTAGGCATCAATGGTTTCAACACTTAGCAAAGATGTGGCTTGATTAGTCAATTTCAGGAAGATGACTGCATAATACATCAAATGTTCAAGAAGTTTCAAATAACGTGGTTTTCACTATAAGCACGAGTGCTAGAAATGTAATTGTATTCAATAAATATTTAAAGCTTCAGAATATTTGCACACCTTTAGTTCAAAGTGATGTCAGAAATTCTGCCTGTTTCAACATAATTTCGAATAGTGCATTTCGAATAGTGCAGTGCATGGGACATATTAAAGTTTAATTTTAAGACACATGTTCATATATTGTCTACGCAGTGCAAGCAAACTTACTTTGAGAACTTCAAGGAACGGTTTTTCGAAAGCAAGTACAGAGGTAAAGCAGCAGATTCAAATACCCTGTCTTGAACTTCCTGGGCGTAACAGACGAATGGTCGCTGGGCGAGGATATGGGTGGGGGGCTCGAGGGGTCGTCCACTGCCTCGTCAGTGCCAGACGCCCCCGATTCACTGCGTTGCCGCACAGACCGAGATAAGCTCGTTCGGTAGTCATGGTCTATGCCTCCCAGTTCTGTGGCGTCAGAAGAGTGGCGGTCATCCCTGCCTTCGTCCTCTGGCCGGCCAACCTTTTTCTTGTTTTTGCGTCTCGTGAACGACTCCATGCTGCATTTGGGCAGTGCCGCTATCTGGGCGTCCAGGTTGAAACTGCCGCTGCACAAGCGAAGATTACCAATTCACACTCCTGAGTCGTCGTTACTAAAGCACATGTACAATATAACCTTGTTGATACGTTCCCGCCTAATACGATTTCTCAGCTCCTACGCTCGAAATTGTGAGAACTAGAAATGCCCCTTAGAGCTATGTTCTGGTACGTCCGGCTTAATGCTTTCCTAAAAAATACGACTATTTGGCAGCAACGTACGGCATTCAGCAAACTGCGGTCGTATGATACGTTGCGCGGGCAAAAATTTTATTCAGGTGTGTAAGAAAACCGCTCTCGTGTGCTTGTGAAGGACCAAGCGGCAGACTGCTGCCAATATTCTGGTTCGATATACAGTAGAATCTCATTAAACAAAACCTGAAGAGACAACGAAAATGTGTTCCATTTCATAGGAGTTCCATTTACTGAGAGGTGAAGTGGGTTGCAGCTATTTAAGTATGAAAGCAATCATATCAGAGGAAGTTGTTCCATTCAAGCAGCAGTTCTGTTTAACAGATTCCGTTTACTGAGAGTCTACTGCATCGAGGTTTGAGTGTACTATTATAACAACAATAAGTGCATCTTATTCAAACGTCACTCTGCATTTATATCAGCTCTTGGCCACTTCTAGCAGAAATCTGCAAAATGAATGGGGCAGATTGCTGGCAGATTCTAAGAGAGCGAGGGCAGGCATCTGAATAAAAAGAGGGTGTCTGAAAAAGTAGCAACTTTGTGCTTCCCTTGTGAACAGCACCTGTTGCATATTACATCAAAATTTGGTTGAGCTGTCCTTAGCAGTGTTGGCTGTTCATATAATATGCTTGCTTATACCAAGCCTGAGGGATGGTTAAGGATCCTGTTAAAGAAAAATGCTCAGAGCTATCTAAGTGCGGAGTACACCTACATGGCATAAGTACAGTGGAACTTCAATTATAAGTCCCCCGGTCCTGCGACGACCCACGTTTTACGACGAATTGGCTTGGACCCAGCAAAACCCCCATAGAACTACTGTATTGAAAACCTCAGTTCTACGACGCAATTTTACGCCGGCCCCGCCTTGTACGATGCTTAACTGGACTGTCCGAGAAAAAAAAAACCTACGATGACGCACGCAGGCTGCCACGCAAGCACACTGCGGCCGGATGAAAAAAAGTCGGGAAACCGAGGAACCGAGTTCGTTCCTCCGCACGTTCTAGCACACAATCCGCGTTGCCACCGCTGCCACCACAGGGCCTCTTCAATTTTTCGACAGGCTGTCGGCCATAGCTAGCCAGAGCCAACGTTGTCCAGAGCCAGCCGGAGCGCATTCGTTTTGCTTAGTCGCATTGCACTTCGCTCTTCCGTTGGGGTCTTTTTTTGTTTTGTTTTCTGTCTTCTTTTGGGTGGTTTTGTAGTGACAGCTGTGAGCAGGTAACATGGCAGATAATTTTGAGCTCGCTTTCTAGTATGCGATAACTTTCACTAGATTTCGTGTCGTTGTACCGGACGTGTTGTACGGCGATAGTGGAGCCCGTCTACGTTTGGGACAGCCGCGGAAAACGGAACTAGCTGCTGTATAGCTACTAGAGGGCTAGACAGCAGCTAGTTCCGGTTCTGCTACCAGAGTTTGGCAACCTGGAGCTGCCTGGATCCTTTGCGGACTATGTTGGTGCCGACAACGACGTTGCAGTGTGCAGTGCAGTGTCGCTGAATGACATTATCGAAACTGTGCGTCCTGACACTGCGGGAACTTCCGACGAGGAAGAAATGGATGACACATAGAGGCTAGTGCGTCCGTTCTGACGTACGCGGACGTGTTGTGCTACGTCAACAATATTCGGCGGTTTGCTTGCGCACGCGACGAGATCGGTGACGTGCTGCCAGATGTCGCAGCTCTTGAAAGAAAACTGATGCATCGTGGCTGGGCAAACTCGCAGAAAAAATTCACAGATTTTTTAAAAGGTGAGAATAAAGATTTGTTCACAGCTCCGATAAAATGCGTGGTTGTCATTTTTTCAAGTAATTTAATCTACCTTCATCGGAGCACCGTAGATTTGTGCCGCGGACTTTCTTACGCATTATGTGACAAAGTTGTGGGGCAACAACGACCATCAGTGCCTATATTCTTGGTTTTTCGATTATACGACGCCCGGATTATACGACGATTTTGCGTGGTCCCCTGAAAATCGTATATTCGAAGTTCCACTGTACCTAAATCATGGCGAGTTCTCTCTTACACCGTGTGTACCTTACTTTGTGTACTTCTGTTCAAGACAAGAAATCTGATCCAAACAGATCATATAGTAAGAAATACACAGCCAAATTCCCAGCTCAAAAGTATACTAAAATGTACAATAATGAAGAAGCTGCCCAGGTTGATTTTTTTTCCCCCTTTCAATTTTTTACTAAGATATAGGATATCCCTGTTTGTTCTCTGATCCTCTCCACTATGTTTCTGTCTTTTAGGGTTAACAATTTTTGTTCCATCACGCACTGTGTTTTGTTTGTTATCGCAAAAACGACCGAATCTTGTTCGCGCGTTTTTCTTTGTCTTTTTTAATAGTTATTTCATTATTCATTTCTTTATCAATTTTTGCTTTTCTCCAGGTTTCCACGCCATATTTTAGAACTGGCAAAATGCAAAAGTTGTATACTTTCCAAATAAGAAACTGGGTAATTTAACAGTCGTGAATTGAGAATGCTCATGACACGTGCACACCCATCGTGTTTCTTCGGTGGACTTCCCTAACGTTAATAATTGGCCTAGATAGACATGCTGTTCTACTAGTTCAAGGGTCAGCTGGTCTTCCACGAATAGCCATTAATGTAACATGCTGGACCACCTAGCGTGTTACAAGCATGAGAGACAAAGAATGAATGGTCAGTTAGAACATTCAAATGGGATACCACAAGATGGCAAGTGCACATGGTAGATGCAGGAATGAAACTAAGAAACTCTGAGGCATAACATAGAATCGGCTCGTGCAGTATAGGCTGGGTAGAAGACAATTAGGTGAGGCCTTTGTCCTGCAGTGGACAAAGAACAGGCTGATGAAGGATAAAGAAGCTATAAACATGTCAATAAATTAACAAAATAAACTGTCTCACCTGTTTTTGCGAGGCGTCTTGGCCCCGTCCTCCCTGCGTCCTGCACCACCCATCCTGCTGGGCTCATCATCCCCTTCTTCATCCGACTTGCGAACAAGCCCCTTTCGCTCTTTGGAGCCTGGCAGCACGCCTTCTGACACGAGAGCCTGGTAACGCTGACCCTTGCACGATCGCTGACTCTTCCGTGCTCTCTCCGGGCTGCTGCCCCCATCCTCATCTCCAGCCGAAGACGCATTGACCCGCGCACGCTTGCTTGGCGAACTCCCAGCAAGCCCCTTACGCCTCATGCCACTTTTGTGGCTTCCGGCAGCAACCTTCTTCTGTACGTCATACACTTCTTCGTCCGCACCACTGCGGTACAATCCCGCGTTTGGCGTGGGCACTGTGCCCGGGATGGCAGCAGCCACGACAGCCGGCACGGCAGGGCTGTCGTCGGGATGGCGCGCGGAGCCGTGTGCCGAGAAGACGGTGCCGTCCAGCGGCTCCACATTACTAGGTCCGCAGAGAAACTTATCGATGATGTGGTTGATGATGTCCTGCTGGCAGGTCTTGATTGTCGTCATGGGGCGCTCTTTGCACAAGTTCAGCGGCTGCTCCTCGTCGCCCCGGTTGAGCGACTGCGCAAGGCTCAGCGCCGACGACACGTTAAAAAACCTGTCACGGTCCCGCTCCCGAGCAGCGGCCGCGGATGCGGCAGAGGCTGAGGCGCTTCCACCTCCGCTATCTGAGCTCGTCACGCTGCTCGAGATAGTCGGCGGTGTGCTAGTGGACGAAGTCGACAGTGCCGTAAATGGCGGTGGCGGTGTCACAGATGTGCTGCTGGCAGTGGTAGGCTGGCTGAATGCTTGGTCAATGAAGCGATTGGCAGCGCCGATGTTGAACATAGGGATGGGCCCATAGCCGGCCGGGGGCATATTGCCACCGCCACATGGGCCGCTGCTTCCGTTGCTGCTAGTGCTCGTCGACGTTGTCGTGGTGGTTGCCGGGCCAGGAGACTGGTTGTTGCTGCCGTTATCTTGTGACTTGGCATTCAGGTCCCCAGTTTTTTGGCGACCTGCAGTAGTTGGTGGCTTCTTTCCACCCTGGCATCCCTGAAAAGAAGTGTACAGACAAACACATGAGCAAGAGATATTACTTAGCAGCCCATTTGGCGTTACGAACAATGTTGGCCACATACAACTCTCCCTAAAGAGTCGAAAACATGATAACCATTAGTGATAACAAGGTACTCAGGCACAGATGAAGATTAAGCCCCCAGTGACAGGGGTGGAACAGGATACATGTGCTTGGAAGTAGGTGAAAGTGCTTTTAGTAGTAGGCTTAGAGCATGCAGAAAGATGTTTAGGGGCAGGCATTCCTGAAATGCCTTTTCAAGCCAGTTTGGAGCAGTCAGAGAGAACGTTCAGGATGTAGCCCTGTTTCACAGCACTAGTGAAGCACCATTTAATCTGTCCAATGCTGCATTTTCCCAACAAAAAGCGAAATTGTGCGATATTCTTTACATTGTGATAGCAGTTATAATGCTGCGGAATTATAAAGACCTGTAAATAGCACACTATTGATAGGTCTTCCCGACCCAACCTCTGAATCTGCCACTGCTGTGGTAGGCTGCACTTTTCTGTGCTTTCTTGTTTACGCATCTTGTGGGCCTGTGCGCCGTTCTGTAAATGGCTGCAGACAGCCCAACCTTATCAAAGAAAAAGATGCACGTGCTTTACAGGGCAACTAGCAGACATACACAAAGCCCTCAACAGAGGACACCTATAATGAATGAGCTGCTGCAAAGTGAAAGCAGAGTTCGGGAGTTCGGGCAAAAAAAAAAACAAAAAGACATAAGGTACCATGCTTTATGAGTGGTTTGGGGATAGAGCACTGAGAGCAGCATAACCAGAGAAGGAAAAACGTTTCTAATTCTCCTCACTGAGCTTCAAGAACACAAAAACTAAGAGGCTGGCCCTAGTTGAAATGGTAAGGGGGCCAATTTTCTTTCCACAGTCAGCTTGCGTTTGTCGCGGGGATAGGCCGAAAGCCGGCCGGGAACACGCAGTGAGACGCAGCACAGCGTTTTGTCCTAATCGGCTAGCTGTGAAGCTCACTTGTCACTGTTTTACACACGAATATTTCACGAGCATTACGAATGGCCGAATTCTAGAAGCTCCCTGGTAAAGTAAAACTCACAGTTTTAATAACACTTGGTATCGAGCAGCGCGCTTCGTCAGAAAAAAAATTGACGGCCAAATGTGCTGAGAAAAGTGATCCGTTCGCATCGTCATGGATAACAACATGCAAGCGACAACCACGCGTGGAATTCTACAAAGTGTGTGCCTTCCGTCCATAAACCGTGCATACCATACCGCGCACGACACAATTTTAGCTGGACACTCTACTCTGAACAGTGAATAAACAGAACATTTGGTATCTGGAGAGCAACCGGCATTACGCCATGCAGAAAATTTGAGTTTGATAGGTCAGATGTAGAGATTTATACAGCCTTTCCCATTGCTGTCTATTAGCTGCTTGAATAAATATGATCTAGTTAAAACGGACGGATAAAACATCAGTGTGCTGTAAATGAAGAAGAGTGAAAGCTCATGTTGGTGCGCACTTGAGTACTTGTATATCGATCAACACAGTCGCGTTACATAAAATGTGGCGCTTGTCCGCCGCCATACACAACCTTCGATTGTAGATTTCATACAGTAAGCACTTTTAGAGCCTCACTGACTCACGAAATCGCCATCACACTAAATTTCGAACAGCAGTAGTGTTTAAAACTCTTTTCACATGCGCAGCAGCTGGAGTGGTGGATCGTCAAGCCGGTGCAGTGCTACCGGTGACAGACGCGGCCGTGTACGCGAGTGCCTACCATGTTGTTTTGCTCCTTTGCCACTGGGGCTGCACATGTGCAGTTTGGTGTCACAAAAGGTGGATTTCCATTCGTCTTACAACCTGTGTCCAATAAACCTACTTAGTAGCTAGCTGACTGTGCGTCTTCCGAATGCCGCAACCCCTTTAGTGCTTGGACCAGTGTCCCCCACCCACCTCGGCAAGTTCGAGCAGGGCTGAACAGGCATTGTTTGTCTGCTGATCCGTGGAGGCTGTCCGGTGCGGTGGTGTGCAGGGCACTGGCGATGGAGTAGGCGACGGCGATGGCGAAGACTCCTTGATCCGGCCTATGTTGCCCCCGCCGTACGTGCCGTTTTCAAGGTTCTCCAAATAACGCTTCTTGGGAGGCTTGCAGCTGACTGGCTGCGGGTTGCTAGGGGGAGTCGGGTTGGGAGCACCAGACTGCTCGGCCGCGTTGCCACCAGACTCGGTCATGGGCTTTGTTGTCGGTGGCTCGTCCAAAGAGTTTGAGCCCTGCTGGTGCAGCACTGGGCTATTGTTGTTCTGCCTAGAGATGCTCAGAGGGTCCTCTGTAACATTGCGGTAGTTAGGAAGTCAGACATATTTCTTTCATTTTTTTCATCAAGACAATCTTTGCATGCTTAAAATTTCCAATGTACTGATTGCAGCATGGCATTACTTGAAAGTAATGAAGGAAACTACTATTTGCCGACATAGGAAAATGCAAGCTTTATCCACCATGTTATTCGTTTATTGTCTGTAGCTATCTGCACACGGTAACTTCTGTTCGAGCTCTAAACTGTGCCAGGTTAACATAGCTTGGCTGCGAGTGTGTATAAGCTCTGCTTCGATTATTGTTGTGCAAAGTGCTGAGACTTTTGTCCAGACCGACTCCTTCGATGTGAAAATAAATTTATCATCACTAATGACACCATGGTGAAGTCTTCACTCGGTGTCGTAGACGAGACACGAAAATTATGAGGGGAAGCAAATTTAATGTTCATTTTCCTCAACTAATGATTAACATTTTGCCAGCAAAACTATTCAAAAGGGGGTTCACGAAAGGACATTTAAACAGACAAAGGTTATTTCCCATTGACTTAAGTCAGTTGCATGTGACTAAGCTTTGCCACTCAGTCTCTAAACTGTACGCTCTTTCACTTTTTTGAAACTCTGTAGCACAATGGCTAACGGCAGTACCACAAAGAACAAAAACGTTTTCGTCCACTGGTGCGTAAGGGTCTACTATGTGCTCAGGCAGCAACCAGAAAGGAGAAAAAGGATAGTTTTCCAAGCTTGGCCTCTCACCATGCTTTTTGTCGAAAACAAAAAAAGTCTGAAGAAAGCATCTCACTGAAGTCTGAAGAAATCATCTCAAAGACACAAGCATCTGGCACGCAAGTACAAAAGAAACAACTGACCTATTACAAAGCTCAACACACTTATCTAGAGTGTTGGAGTGACACATTCTGGGATGTATAAATGGCGTCTACTGAGAATGTGTGGCTTGAAGTAGCACAAGTTTATGCATGCGTTGCTACCACTAATGCATGATTAGGAGTATGCTATCTTAAGCCAGGCATAGTTGGCAAATCAGCGATGTGTGATTAGATGTGAGCATAGCTTGGCAAACTCACTTATGTGTCGACTCTCTCGGATACACTAAGACTCGGATCAAATCATGAGCCTGAGTATGAATGAATCTAGGGGAGTAATATTTTTTTTTCTGATCTTGAGCCCGAGCCTGTTTGGCTGAGAAAAATTTTAGTGAGTCTGAGTCTAAGTAAGTCCAGTTCATGAAAAGTTTGGCGAGTGTGAGTGCGAGGGAACTGTAAACACAAGATGTGGTCCTTGAGTGTGTCTGAGTGAGGTGCCTTCTACTTTGAACGTATGGTCCTATCTACCGTATTTACTCGCATAATCTTTGAACTCGAATAACCCTCGCAACCCCCGGATTGCTCAGCACAAATACAGTTTTTTCGTTTTCTGCGAGTAATTATCGCGCCCTTGAAAATAGCACCAGAATCGTGAACTGCTCCTTCCAACCACTGATTATGATAGTGCACAGGAGCTTGGCGCCATCTCTCTAGCATTGTGCATGCTATCAATGCACAAGCACCAATCCAAGCCAAGCCAAAGTGGCAAGTGCATGTTGCAGTGTGTGTCTATGTTGTGTCCGTACTGTGGTTACGCTATTGGGCGATACGGAAGTTACCCGGCTGCTTTCAAGTAGAAAGTGATAGACCGTGCCCTAAACATTGGCAACAGGGCCGCCAGTGGGCACCTCAAAGTTGAAGAGTTATGTGTTAGCTACTGGCGATGGTAGCACAAACAGCTAAAAGCTACCAAGACGCGTTGGGCCTTTCATGTGCCTAAAAGTGGGATGAATGGCCAAACTTCATTTAGTCACAAGGCAAGTGTAAACGATTCCATGCTAGATGGCCATCAGCCCAGGGTTGATGTCATAAGCTAACCTTTCATGGGCTCCTGTTGAGTGACCAACGCTAACGCTACACCCACAAGCTTTGCATGTTATATTTCTTAACTATTTACTTGCGGCTTTTGTGTATCAAATAAATCTTGCTTTTTGTTGAACTAGTGGTTTTCTTGTTAGGATAAATTTTATTACTACATCTCCTACTTATAGTTAGTTGTTGGCATGAGAATCCCGATTTGCGGCCACTTCATTTTATTTTTCCACTCAGTACGTTCTCGTGAAAAATTTTCCCCGCATAATTCTCACACTCTTTTCCCTATCTTTTCACAGGTTTTCCGAAAAAAAACAATTGCGAGGATTATGCGAGTAAGTACGGTACTCATTTGTCAGCATTACTACCAGTTTCACATTGGCTTACATTTGTACTCACATCTATTCACACATGTCTTAATGCACAAGCGTTCGTGTGCCACCTCAACGTTTATTTATCAGAGGCGCAAATTAAGGGGGAAGTGTGCCGACACTCCCACAGAACGTTCTTGAGAGAAATATTTTATGTGAATCGCATACTTCATAAAAGAACCACCAGGCCTGCGAAGAATGCGCACCACAGTCACAGTGAAAGCTGGAAGAGTGGTCTTTCAAAGTCTTTCCTAAACATTCTGGGTAACTACAGCATGCACACTTGCTGTGTACCCACTACGCCATAAGTAATCGCAATTTTTCTGTAGAGGGCCAGCATTCACTATGCTATCCTTTTTCATTCTACGGAGAAGCGTGGGATCCCCTGCAAATTCACAAGGAATTTCGTGCAAATTTTTTTATGCAGTGGCTGGACAACGAAGAATTATGACTAAAGTGGTTACTTGCCACGGTTTATCAAGAACAAGCAAAAGTGATGGGTTCGAGCATTGGTCAACCCATTTGTTACGCGATTCGCATTGCGTGATGCCTGGTTGTTTCTTTGCTGTTCTAAAACGCTTTATTACTCACACTACCGCGATTCTTTTCCCGACATCACGCCTACCTAAGGCAAGTTTGTAACAAAGTTACAAACAGCGGCGTGGCTCAGCGGTAGAATACTAGCCTGGCATGCCGGGGACCCGGGTTCGAATCTCGCTGTGTCTTAGGTGCTTTTTTTTACCAAGTTTTTTTTTTCTAATTTCATGCGATAGTGGTTACAGACGCCGGTGGTGGCGGCGGCAGACATCTAAAAGACCACATGCAACCCTTGTTGTGATCTCATAACAGCTTTTGCTGTAAAAAAATCCTTACGGGTGGCAACCATAGCCATATTGGAAGGTACAAGATCAAAATACATTATTATAGAGAACCACTTACGTGAGGCACTGGCGTTAAAGAGCATTCATCCTATGATTGGAGAAGCTCATTTTATAAAAGTGGACTCGCGAGTCGACTCACTCAGGCTCCCTCAGATTCAGCTGAAGCCAGGAGCCTGAATCTGCGCGAGTTTGGCTTTGAGCTTGAGTCTCAGCGAGTCCTTTGGAGGGAAGTCTCAATGTGTATAAACTCAACTAAGCTCTCGGACCAGAATATACCTACTGAGTGAGTCTGAGCGACTTCCAATATTTTTGCCAACCTATGGATGTGAGCAATCCAAAACAAGCCAAAGTTGTAGATGTCATCAGCCCAGTTCATAATGTACCGCTTGAGCCTCCTGAACAAGTGTGTTGAGCTCTATACAAGCAATTTATGCCCGCGTTCGTGATATGCAAAATATGAAAAATGACAATTATATTACATGTGGTTCGACACCCCAAAATAATAATGTTATTATGAAGGATACCGTAGTGGAGGACTGTGGAAATGTTGAGCATCTGGTGCTCTTCAACAAGCACTGACATGGCACAATACACGGTCCTCAAGCCTTTTGCCTGCATGAAAATGTGACCGCCAAGGAAAGGTTTGAACCTGCTGCCTTTAGGTGAGCCGTCAAGCACCGTAACCCTTGCAATAACGTGGCAAACTAAACAATAAAAGTAATTTTTCTAACTGCTTCCTAGTGCCTTAGTGATATTTTTTTCTTCACTTTAAACGTTTTTGCACGAAAAAAAAAATTTTTGCTCACCCCTATAACCGAAATTGTGTCAGCGTTGTACTGTATTACAGGAACAGTGCACTTCAGAATATGTAGCAGTGTTTTTTTTATTGTATAATTTTGTAAAGGACAGGGCCAGCAACCAGAACATCTGTAGTATTAGTCTCAGCAAGCAACTTGAGCATTTTTAAAAGCTGCAACAATTACCATTCAGTGGCAAACATGACCTGTTGCCACTAGCATTTCAGAGTGTGTGTGCACAGGGGACAAAGCGACACTGGGTCATGTTGAAGTGAATGGAGTTGGTCACAATGAGGATAGTGTCCAATTAGAAAAATAATGTAAACAAGCTCAACAATTGAGATACACGGCTTCAGCATACGGTGTGAATGAGAACAGTAATGAATTACATGGAGTAACCATAACCATCCCAAGGCAATTATGATACCTCGCCTGTCTTCATTTACATAAAACGTATCTCACTTCCACAAAGTGAAAGTTGCCAGAACAGGGACTTGTGTTTCTGCGTGGTTTTCTGTCGTTTTGTGTGATTATCTGCGATAAAGTGTGTTTGCCAGCGATGTGGTTTTGATTATAGGCAAGGTTGCATGTTTCAGTGGGATTCTTCATGTAATTTGGTGACCTTGTGGGCTTTACTGTGACCGTTGGCGTTTTCAGTTGAGTTTCCTCATTTTACTGTGACTCTTGGCGGTTTCGGCGAGTTTCAGCATTGCACTGTGACATACTGCGTCACAGTGGACAGAAATGCAGACTAGGCAAGCTTGACGTAGAACAGCTTTGGTGTTTAAATGAAGAACAGCCTGAGAGGTGAGGCGTGTCACGCACTCGTGAGGGTGGGCACCCGTGGCATATCCGACCGGGGACAGTTTGTCTGCTCGGGGCTCCAGCGCAGCGTGTCTCCTTTGGTGGTGGCCCCCTTAGTGCGCGTCACTGGAGACCGCGTGGGCAAGGTGGGCATCTTGCACCATTTGAAGTCCGGATTGGCCTTCATAAAAGCCTCCTTGTACTGCAAACGGCAAAACAACTCACTGAGTGCGAAACAAATGAACTCTAAAACAAGCACGAGTGAATTTCATTTACGGTCACTGAGAACATGTGACAGAGAGAAAATTCGCTCAAAGCTGAAGTGTTCATACAACAGCAACATGGGCGTGCAGGCTTGCACTATGGCTCGCTTTAAAGCCTCTGCCCATGCGCTGTTCGCTCTACGGTGCCCTGCCATACAACGGTTTATCACAAGCAGAACATGCGCGAGAGGTATGACCACTGAATGCAGCGCCATGACATATGCCGACCTGCTTGGCAAGCTCCGTGTAGGTGTGTTTCTCGTGGGGCTCGAGGCTGGCCCACCACTCGCCCAGTATTTTGGTGATGGCCCGGTTCTCGAGGTGCGGGTAGCGTTCGCGCACCACGCTGCGGTGCCGCTTGCAGAACAGGAAGAAGGCATTCATGGGCCTGCGCACCCCGGCTCCGCCACACCAGTCCTCCTCCCCTCGGCAGCAGCCCTCCTCCTCAACATCATCCCGAACCACCAGGGCCTCGGTTGTAGAAGAAGGGCCCGCCTGCGATGGACAAAAACACAAGCGATATTGCCACGTGTCATCCGTACTGGGTGATGCCTGATGGCATACATGACACTTTACACTTCGCATGACACATCCAAGTGTAATGCTACAGAGGCTATCGAGATTTCTAACAGTAGATGCATTTGCGCCTAGAAATCGTCCAACGAGTTCACCACCTGTAATGTGACCTTGTTTCCTTCTTATGCTGACTACTAAATTGGGAATGCTTTGTGCCTTACAAAAATAATCAAACCCCATTATGCCAAATGTCGGTTAGTTGTTCTGCATCGCTAGTGCCTCTTTGTTGTCATTCTTTTTGGTGTTTTTGTTGTTTTTTTTTAATTCTTCATTGGCAGCCCGCAGTGACACCTCACGCATACAGCCGTGCTCCGCTTGCATGAACATCTACGATGATGAAAGCTGAGCATAAGACACACACATTAAAGCCCTCAAGTAGTTCTTCAAAAATTTCATGAAAGGCACCCTAGTTAAGCTCGACCAAGCATTCCAAGTGACAATATCGGTCAAGTTTAATAAATATGAAGACCTAACCGTCTCTGCAATTACAATAATTTCACTGAACTGTTTTATCACGTTTACTGACATACACTTTGCTTATACCAACTGGTTCAACCAAGGAATCTTGCAGCTGAAATCACAATTATTACCCACCACGCAAAAATGACAACGATGCTTGATTGAAAAACAATACAGCATAAATAAATGCTTTTTTTTTCTAACTCACGCTTCAAACTAAATGTTGGAGTGTTTAATATTCAATCAAAGTTATATCTGCCAAGTGAAAGCATAGCATAGTTTTCATAGCTAGCGCACGTCCACATGCACAGCAATGTTCTACCAAAGGCATAATAGATGCGGAGCATCTTATACTCGCGCCTTGTAGTGCGCCGTCCGCGTCGTCCGCGCCGTCCACACCGCTTCTCGAACATTCGACAGCTGACGCGCGCGCATGCGCCGTCGCGCCGTCGCCCACTCTTCCACCATCTGTGCATCCCTTCCTCCTCTACACACCGCGCGCGCTTCACTCCTCCACCATCTGTGCACCCTTCCTCCTCTACACACCGCGTTCGACATCTACAATTCTCCTGATTCTCCAGTGGACGCGCATGTGGCGTCGCGCTTCGAGAACATTCAACAGCTGACAGTGCATGCGCCGTCGTGCTGTATATATACTCAAGGTCGGCGCTCGCTCGCTCAGTTGCCGCTCGTCGGTTGGTTTGTACGGCGCGTCGACGTCCAAGGTCGCGGTGAAATGAATTCCAACGAATCCACAAACACAATGATCGACGTCCCTTCGACCAGCGCCGCCCTTTCGCATACGTGTGTACGTGTTCACTCATTTAACACCCCCTCCTACAACCACGCTAACCAATTTAGCCATCGACCCAAGTAAGTCGCACTTTAACACCCGTTAACCAATTATATGGTCCGCATCCTCCTCAGTGTTCCCCCGAGGGAAGCTGCGGGCAATTTTTTCGAACTGGCTTGGACAGGGACCCATAAAATGCAGTGAAGCTTGGCTGTTGTTCATGCATTCGTGCAGAACAGTACGTTACGCCTTGTTTCTTTACTGCTGTCTGAATTCACTAAAAGCCTGCACCGGAATTTGTCAGGCGAGAGATGAGTGCCATGTTACCATGTTAACCTCATTTCACTCATATGCTTACCACATAGAGCTTTATCATTGCAAAGTATTGAGAGTGCAAATTGAATTGCAAAGTTTTTCTGCAGAGTCACCTGTACATAGTTATAAACCAATATTAAAAAGAGCCCACACAAAGCAATTTAACAAATGAAGAGTCTACCACAACTCCACAAAGTGAAATTCCCGAAAGCCTACAATATGTTGACAGTCATTTTTTTTATTCAAATGACACTTTAGCCATTAACCAAGCGTGCTAGTCTATCTGGCTAAAACATGAACATAGTTATAATCGAGCAATATATTGTCCACCAGCAAGCATTTACAGTTTGGGATATGTGCCACGTAATTACGCCCAAACAATATTTTGCTTTCATCAAAACCTTATGCGCTTATTGAACGAAGGACGCGTCCAGCAAGTTCCGGAAGTTGGCCAACCAAAAGAGACGCGGAGATGCAGGAAGCGATTAAGATCGCGTGCGGCTCAGAGCTGGTTTCACCGTAGTTTCCCATCAGCTGCGTTAATCCCTCGGTCACAGAAAGGACCAGCACGCATCCGCCGCCCCATCAGCCCTCAGTTCGCGATGGCCAAGGTACTTTCCGTCGGCGCTCAAGGAACATGTCGGCGACGCCGGAGCGCCAGGACCGGCCGGCCGGCCGGCATAGCGCCTGCACAGTCTCCGTGCTACTAATTCCGTGCAGCACGCAGTCATCAGCGAGGTTACCGCACGTGGTCCCACTGTGATCTGTGTTTCGATATCGTACGCCAGTCACTTGTCTGCATCCTAGAGCTCATGCACCCAAACGATAGCTTACACGTGACGTCAATTACGCAGGTTCTTAACGTACTGGTATTCCAACATGCCGGCTCTGTCGACGTCAAAGCAGAAGCATCACGTCGCACTCATCCCACTTCAATATGGTAACGACGGCGGTAGAACGGTCTAAGTCCACTGTGCATGCACGAACAACGAAACGGCCTGCATGCTATGTACTGATAACATTAACTTGACGTCACAAAGGTATGACGATAGTTATAGCGCGAGAACAAAACGACGACACAGAGACAAGAAGGACACGTGTCGTCGTTTTGTTCTCGCGCTATAACTATCGTCATGCTATACCAACTAGCCCAAGCTGCCACACTTCTAAAGTCACAGAGGTCACGGACCACCGTGCTGGTACTCCAACATGACGGTTTTAGTGGCGTAGTGCAAGTCATGGATGGCTTGAACGACCCGCATCTTATGTACGATAGATTGACCTAGAATAGGTCACTCCGTGTGCGATAACATTTGTCTTAACGTAACAAACACCCCCCCCCCCCCCCGTGTTGGTACTCCGACATGACGGTCTCAATGACGTCACAAAAAAGCCGTAGATGACTTGCACTGACGTTACTGAAACCATCCCGTTGGATACCAACACGGTGCTGCGCGACGTTTATGACGTCAAGCAAATGTTATCAGTACATAGAATGCAGGTCGTTTCGCTATTCATGCACAGCAGACAAAAACGTTCCACCAGCGTCATTATCACATTGACATGGGACGATTGAGAAGTGACGCTGCTGTTTTGACGTCGTCAAAGCCACCGTGTTAAGAGTAGAGTACCAGTACGTCAAGAACACGCGTCCATTTGCACGCACTACGAAAGATCGCAACGCCGTCGGAGCGGCGGCAGGTGCCCTCCTCCTGAGCGGGTCTTGGCTCGGTCGCACCGAGGTGCACGGAACTGGGCAAAGGAGAGTGCGGGGAGAGAGGCTGCCGACGCCGCTCGGAGCGAGACGCTGGCTGCCCAGCCGAGCGGAATATCCGGGCACCGCAGCGGCGGAGACACGGCGCGCGGGGCGCTGCAGCAGCGCAGAGAGGTCAACGGCCCTCGTCGGCCAGCCGACCGGTGGGGCCGCTCCATCACGGCGGCGGCCCGCATTCCGCGCTCCTCTGCCGGCCACGCGCTACCGCCATAAGCAACACGCTCGCCTCCCTCCGTGGACGCCCGGGGCACGCCGCGGTGCGTGCCCCGGGCCTGCTGGCCGCGTCAAGAAGATCCGCTAGGCCAACTTCAGCGACTCCCGTAGCCTCTTCCATCCAGATAGCTCCGCTGAACCCTTCGGAGAGAAATCAACCTCGCCGTGTCTCGCAAATATGGCGGACTCGCATTGCCGCTCGACATGGAGATATGGCGACGGAAACCATGAACGGAGTACGACTGACTGCCTCGCGCAGTGCGCGCCTTTGGGGAAAGCCTATCGCGCATGCGTACAAGGGCGCTTGAACGAGCTAACCTCTCTCGCGTACGTTCAAGCGTAACTGCACTAATGAGCAGCAACATCGCGCCCTCTTTACAGCGGCCTTTTTTTTTTTCCAGACAGCAGTAAAATTTAATTTACCTACTACCCATCAACATGGAGTTTAGCAGTCATTCGTATTCCTCCCGGGTGGTTTTTATAGCACATCTGAATTTCTGCGGAATGAGTGGCACAAGTGCCTTCAGTTCAGTTTACTGATTAGTTGTAGGATTAGTAGCGCTTTCGTAACATTCATTTTTTGGTTACGAAAGCGCTGCAGTGCGTCATGTTGACGTTCTCAAGCATTTACCTTTCAACCTGACCACACACCGTGAATCTGCCACACACTTTTTTTTTTTCCAGCATGTCCTTTCGTTTCTCCAACGGCAGCTAGAACGAGCGCTTCAGAGGCGTAAGTGTGGGTCCAACCTCCTGCCCTCTACGCATACGTTCGTGCATCTATTTGTGTGCGTGTACTATGTAATATATTCTTACAAAACAAAATTCGGAAACAGAGGCAGCTTGAGGGCCCCTTCCCTAAACCGCTCCTCTTGTTTACGCTAATGACATCCGCGCTTGGACCCCCATCTGTATTCGCATCTTCGCTCCCTGAGCCCGGACCATGCGCCGAGCCGCTCGGCTTCCTATGCACTTCCCGGCGGGCGCACGGAATCGGAACGGTCCTAACGACAACTGCTCGGGGCACGCACAAGCTCAAGCTTCCGGTTTCCGCGAGACGCCACACGATTCTCCCGGAAACAACAAAGAAAAACGGAAGGGAACAGACCAACGGCCCTTCTGCCGGCGGGCACATGCATGCCTGCGGAAGCCAAAACAATTGCAAGAAAGACTTCAGCTAACAACTACGCAGCCAGAACGGAAAAAAGAAAGCAGCAGTGCGAGGAACGAGCGGTGAGGAGGTGGTCGCGCGCTTCTTGAAGCAGTCTCTGCCGAGTCGACGCTGGCATCGCGCCCGCCAGACGGCGCACGCGTCGCAAACTACGAACATCACACGATAAGCGGCCTCCCGAAGGAGAGTCCGTTCAATTTAGGCGCGACGCACAGTTCGGCAACCTACTACACCAGAGGGCCGCATGATCAATTAGAATGCTTTTGAGGAAAAAGACTAACGTACTAAACGCAGCCACAACTAAAGCGGGACTAGCGCCCCACGTGACTCAGGCGTTACGCCTATGCAATGGCGGTGCTGCGACGAGAACCTCCCACTGGGAAAGAGAGGGCGGAGACGGTATTGTCAACTACTTTGTTATTTTAAAATTTACATTATGAAACCACCGGGTCATCATAAGTGGCAAAAAGAAAGAGAAAAAAGAGGACCGGTTATAGCTTGACAGCAAAGGCTTAACTTACATTTTTTATAGAAATTATCGACGCAACTTCAGCGCTAGTCTGTGAATGTTGAGTCACCGATAAGATATTTCTCCAATCAAGGCGTATGAGCGCGAAACACAAAATGGCGAGTTTTCTAATGCGGACCGCTAATAAATAGCGCCGGAAGCCGCTGCGCATGCGCGAGAATCACGAAGCACTTGGTTAATACGCTGGCCACGCTAAATGTTGGAATTGAGCGAGAAATCCCAAAATTTTTTTCCTGGTATTGTCACGGGGCTAAACTACAGTGAAAAGAGTTCGCGAAAGTAGTAATTGACCGAGAACGTGGTCGGCCGAACGCGCAGGCAGACACACAGATACGAGAAAACAAACCGTCGCAAAATACAGCGCCCAACCTGGCCGCCAGTTGTACCGCTCAAAAGCAAGCTCCCACGTCGTCTAACACAATACTATCATCAAGGCAGCTCGGCATCAGTCGAAAGCGCTCACGTGAAACGACTAGATAACGTGCTACAACAAAGATAGCTTGCGAAATCGCAGCGCTGCTTTCTTTTATAGTGAGGTAATGTCGTTATTTCGTCGTCTTCACTGCACTGTTACGACGTGTGACTGATACGCCTCGCGACGCTTTAATTTGTACTTGTCCGATATCGCGGCCGTGACAAAATTTCATGCCCAATGGGCGACAACGAGAGCACGCAATTAGTTTCGTTTTCCTTTGCAAGATTAAAACTACACCACGCTAGTTGCGGCTCGTTAACTTTCATTTCCATTCCGCTTTCCGAGCTATATAGTTGGGAAAGGGCGGCAGCTTTGCTGTTGCGCACTTCGGCGGTGCAACGGGTGCGGCATTCGCACATGGACGCCGCCACTCATTTCACACAGAGCAGTCTCCGTACAGAACGACTTCCCAGCATTTTGGCGGAGGCGTAGCGGGGGTCGTCGCAAACATGAACTAGCGCTGAACTGAAGCGAACTATTGTTGCCGAAATCCAGCACGAGTGTAAGACGGGTAAACGTTTAACGGACACGTGACAAACAGTTGCATTCGACGCTTTCCTTAATGCTTTGTTCCCCGAACCTTCCGCATCTTAACGATCTTCGCCAATGAACGCTTCGTGATTCAATTCTGTCAGTTTCGCTTCTTAACTACTCTTCACTTGGTGTCTTTTGTAAACGGTAAACAGCATCGGCCAGTACCCACGATGTACGGAGAAGAAACTACAAATCTAACGCCACACTGATGACAGCGCTAAAACTATAATTGAAAACCGTGTTGGGCTTCCTACGATAAATAAAATCTCACCACGGTGGTCTCGCGGCTAAGGTACTCGGCTTGTGACCCGCAGGTAGCGGGATGGCATCCCTGCTGCGGTGGCTGCATTTTCGATGGAGGCGAAAATGCTGTATAGGCCCGCGTGTTCAGATTTGGGTGGATACGGTAAAGAACCTCAAATGGTCGAAATTTCCGGAGCCCTCCACAACGGCATCTCTCATAATCATATGGTGGTGCTGGGACGTCAAACCCTACATGCCAATCAATCAATACAACAGATACTAGCATCTGCCGGAGCTGGAAGCATCGAGATTAAAAAAAAAAACTAAGCGAGGAGAGAGACTTACGTCACGCGGCCGGTCTTGGAAAGCGACCACTCCCGTGAGGTCACTCGTCTTCACGGAGCATCGGTCGAACACGCCGAAAGGTGGCGGGATCGAATCCCGGCCGCACTTCTATGAAGGCGAAATGCTAGAGGCCCGTGTGCTTAGATTTAGGTTACGTGCACATTAAATAACCTAAGGTGCTCAAAACTTCCCGAGTCCTGCGCCACGGCGTCCCTCGTAATCGTGTCGCAGTTTTAGGACGTAGCGCACATGCAATCTTTTATTACTAACAGCGGTCGAACACGTGACCTCTGAGAGTGACCATTGAACGTATAGGGGCCCATTATACTAAGGGAGTGCTCAATGCAGTTCCTCGTAATCACATGCAACCGGAGATTTAATCGGCCGCTTTCCTCTATAATCTGAATTCGCTCACTCACGGTTGCATCGTCATTCCCGTCACTTCCGGCATACGGTCATTGCGAGGACCAGAGTCCATCTATTCACCTTTTCATAAACGCCTCCCTGGGCGCCGCCATAGCCCTCCTTGGGCTGTGCGAATTGGCGCGTCCCCTCGAAAATGCACTGGCAACGCTGCACCCTTAGCCTTTGTACTCCCGCGCACAGCTCATCATGGCGGTGTTTTTTTCCTTCCCGTGAAAAGGTGTATACGTCCTGATATCAAGGTATGATTATGAGTGAAGCCGTATCGGAGGGCTCCCGAAATCTCGACTATTGCATAGTGTTCCTTACTGTATACGTGCACTGACATGGCACAGTATACACGTGCCTCTACCTTTTCACCTCCACCGAAATGTCACAGCTACGGCCGGGATCGATTCCAAGACCTCCGGGTCAGCAGCCGAACACGGTAGCCAATCGCAGCGGACCGACAGTAACATATAAATATAAAAAATATGGATGTATAAAGAAAAAAAGTCTGGGGTCAGCGCGTGACACGTTGCGGCCCAGTATGCCCGCCTTCGGACGATAAAGGCACCGGGAGGTCGACCTTGGGACGCCGTGACGTGCTGTCTCTCGTCCGGCGGCATCTCACTTGCTAAACGTGCGACTCAGGAGAAGACTGCGCGGCAGTACGCGGGGATACAACACGCCACCTTATCGAGCCGTACGCGTATCTACGTTACAGAGTCGCTGCAGAAAAAAAAAAAAAGCAGCCTCTAGTACCTCGTCCAAGCAAATCACACTCAGCACTTCGTCACTGTCCTGCCGTCTTCGATAACGACTTACAACGAAAAAAAAAAAACGATAGTGTACGCGGATAAGCTATCACTGTCAGTGTATGTTGTTTATCACCAAGGGCGCAAGCCGAGTCGTGCGGAGGAAAGGGTTCATCAGGTCGGCAAGCCGATTCCGACACCGCACCGAGCGATCGGCAGCTACAGCCGGCCACGTCAGCTTCGGATAACGGAACGAACGATCCCGGCATACTATACTATCTGCGCAGTCCACGCCGATGAGCTCCAAGCATTTCCTACGGCGACAGCGGCGAGCGAAAAATTGTAGCCTGTTAAATAAGTGAAATAAGCGTGAATTTAAGGTTTTGGTTTTCTTTGTTAGACAAACATTATTGAGAACTCGTTGTCGGTTAGTTCTCATTAATAATGGGCCTGTTAGATGGACCCACTTCGACGGGTCAATGACCTCTAGCGATTGTCGATCCCCCCAGGCAGTACACGTACTGCAAGCACGCCGTGTACATTCGCACGTTGCATGTGGTAGATAAGGCGAGGTTTCGTCTCGTATCATGCTCAAGCAAGTCACGAATCGGAATTGTTACAGCGGCTTTCCAGCATCGCACATCATAAGACACCACACAGTGACACGACGGTGCTCAGTGGCTCTCATTTAGCGACCCTGTTTGCCAACATCGACCGCTATGGGTATGAACAAAAAATAATAATAATACGTGAGAGGCACGTCCCACGTCTATAGTCCGGCCACGGTAAGCCCAGTCATGACCTGACTAGAGCGAGCTTCCACCGCTATTCGCAACTCAGATGAACATGAAGAGGAAGAAATCGTTTAAAGGCTACGCGATGAAGACAAGCGGATGATAGGCCCGCCTATAAAGCTATATTGTGCTGTCCGTGTGTTCCTGTAAAACGGCAAAAGAAAACAGCAGCTTAACTAACTACGTTGGCGTAAGGAAGTAAGTGTACGCATGCTCGTGCACAGCGGCTGCACGCGTGCAAAAAATCAGGGCATTCACCTCTTCAACAGCGCACGTTTTCGTTGCGACATGCACATGCGCTCCTCGATTAACACTTGCGCTAGAGTGTCTCGATGAGCGGATAAGCGAACGAGCAAATCGAGGCACCCCAGTTCGAGCGCGGACACTGCCTCCCTCGCAGCGTTATCACATCATTCTGGTGATCCCTCGGGTAAGCGTGAGACAACGGCAGTACAGACAAAAGCCTCAACAAATCATATGCTCTCTCGTATAAAGAATGTATGAAGCCAGTTCGAGTAGATATCTTACGTGCTCGGGGGTGCACCCTGGTAGCACGTGCAAGGTATGCGCCCAGCACTGCAGTATCGAGGATACATAACACTATCGCTCCATCTCAAACGTTCCCCTTCGCCTTCATTTTCGCACTGCCTACTCCCCCAAGACGAGCGGAAGTACAGGGTTCTTCAAAAGTTCCCAGGACGCTATCCCATCTTATCCTATGGCGGTGCACCGTACGCCTTCGAACATCCCTAGTACTACTAGCAACACGATAATGCGCCGCTTATAAGCGTCTCTTTAAGGAAGGAAGAATAACAACTTCATGATGCGCACAGATGGTAAGCCACCCGCAGCGGCGGTCTATAGCGGCTATGCTGCTCGGCCAGGACCCAAAAGTCGCGTGATCGAGTCTCGGGCACGGCAGCCGCACTTCGATGGAAGCAAAATGCATCTTTTGGGTTTCGGAGCACGTTAAGTGACCCCACACGGTCGAAATTTCCAGAGTCCTCCGTTATGCGATGCCTCTCGTAATCATATCATGTTTTGAGGACGTAAAACCTCCACACTTCTTAAAATTATTGTTAAAACAAAGAGGCGCTTCAGCAGTATATATATATATATATAATATATATATATATATATATATATAATATATATATATATATATATATATATATATATATATATATATATATA